>JAWNZC010000319.1:487500-670000 GCA_035771165.1 Paragorgia papillata
CCATTATCACTACCATCATCATCACAACTATCATCACCTCCCCCATCATCACCACCACCGTCACCACCAAAACCATTACCATCATCATCATAATCATCATCATCATCACAACCACCACCACCACCACAACCACCATCATAACCATCACCACCATCACCATCACCACCACCATCATAACAACCACCACCATCACCACAAATCATCCACTAACTCACATCAATGGAACATTACAAATAAATACTCACTGGGCAGGGTCACCAAGCAGCTCTCCAATCATCGTCTAGAATTAAAACACGTGATATTAAAATACACTGGAACCCCACTATCACAAATTCTCAAAAAATACCAAAACCTGAATACTCGTTTTTTTGTACTAACTTGCTTTATAATAAAGAGAGACAAAGGCAGTAGAAGGAAGAGACAGAAACAAAGGCAGGACCATTACCTTGTCTAGTTTATCATCTGAATGTAAAAATTGTGCTACTTCAGTCACACTAGTTCCCAGAAGACCTTCAGCCTGAAGAAATTTCAAACCTTTTGAAGGACTTTTATTAAATCTATAAAATATATAACAATGAGAATATTTGAATATATTTCAATGCAACGCCGTCATTCGTGGGACAAGATGGTGGCGAGATAATAAAACGCTCTAGATAAGGCCGGAGTTAGGATAGAGTAAAGTGAAAAGGTGGCAAACTGCTCAGAATAGTTTTGATAACGAAATACTGACGTTTCGCGCAATCAATTTTTTTACTCTGATGAAGGACTCCGCTTGAAACGTCAGTATTTCGTTATCAAAACTATTCTCAGCAGTTTACCATCTTTTCACTTTGCTCTGTCTAAAACACTGCCTACACAGCACTCTAGTTCTTACTCTGATGAAGGGCTCTGCTTGAAACGTCAGTATTTCGTTATCAAAACTATTCTCAGCAGCTAACCATCTTTTCACTTTGCTCTATCCAAAACACTGCCAACGCAGCACTCTACTTTTTACTCTGACGAAGGGCTCTGCTTGAAACGTCAGTATTTCGTTATCAAAACTATTCTCAGTAGTTTACCATCTTTTCACTTTGCTCTATCCAAAACACTGCCTACGCAGTACTCTACTTTTTACTCTGATGAAGGACTCCGCTTGAAACGTCAGTACTCCGTTACCAAAACAAAACACTGCCAACGCAGCACTCTACTTTTTTACACTGTCTGATATATATGATGGCTTGTAAACACTTACAATTGGACACCTTTCTCCTTTTTTTCTTTTTTCTGCTTTAAGCTTTCGAATTCTTCGGCATTGTCGAGCGGTGTTATATTAGAAGATGAGTTCAAAGATGATTGGCTACCTCCAGTTGTTACGGACTGTAAGTTTGATGCAGTATCGACAACGTCCGAAGCACCATTGACACCTTCTTCATCCACAGCGCTAGAGTCTTTGCGTGGCATGGTTGGGGTACCGTCTTCAAAATCTAAACAATGCCACGACGAATATTATCATATCATCATGCACCTACGTAGAAGTAGTGGCGGTGGTGATGATGGTGGTGGTGGTGGTGGTGGTGGTGGTGGTGGTGATGGTGGTGATGGTGGTAGTAATGGTGGTGAAAGTGGTGGTGATAATTGTAGTGATGATGGTGGTAATGAAGATGATGACAGTGGGAAGGATGGTGATCAGGGTGGTGATAATGTTGGTGATAATGGTGATGATGGTGGTGTCGGTGGTGGTGATGATGATGATGATGGTGACAGTGGAAAGAATGGTGATCATGATGGTGGTAATGGGGTTCATGGTGGTAGTAATGGTGGTGATTGTGATGACGATGATGTTGTTGTATTCACTAACTCCCCCCCCCCAAAGCAGTCAATAAAGATAGCACCCACACTATGACACCTGATGGTACCAGCAAGAGTAAACAAGTAATGGCAATCACGACATAGCGTACCTAGATTGTCATCCACCTGGGAGTCAGGTTTGAAATAGAGATCACGACTCCATTCCACCATACATTTCAAAATGGACACCAAACACTCAAGACCTTTGATACGAATACTTCTTTCTTGAACCTATTGTGTAGCAGATAATAAAAAAACATGTTTGTTTGTTTGTTTGTTTGTTTGTTTGTTTGTTTGTTTGTTTGTTTGTTTGTTTGTTTGTTTGTTTGCTTGTTTGTTTGCTTGCTTGCTTGTTTGTTTGTTTGTTTGCTTGCTTGTTTGTTTGTTAGTTTATTTGTTTGTTTACTTGTTTGTTTGTTTGTTTGTTTGTTGGTTGGTTATTTGTTTGTTTGTTTGTTTGTTTGTTTGTTTGTTGGTTGGTTATTTGTTTGTTTGTTTGTTTGTTTGTTTGTTGGTTGGTTATTTGTTTGTTTGTTTATTTGTTTGTTTACTTGTTTGTTTGTTTGTTTGTTTGTTGGTTGGTTATTTGTTTGTTTGTTTGTTTGTTTGTTTGTTTGTTTGTTTGTTTGTTTGTTTGTTTGTTGGTTGGTTGGTTATTTGTTTGTTTGTTTGTTTGTTTGTTTGTTTGTTTGTTTGTTTGTTTGTTTGTTTGTTTGTTTGTTTGTTTGTTTGTTTTGGGATTAGAAAAATCAAAACACAGAACCTAGATACATACAGGTGTAGCTCCTAATTCAATGGCTTGACGTCCTTGGGCAACTTTAGATAAGTCATTAATTAATCTTTCAAATATATTTGACAAAGCTAATTCACAATCATAGTTCAGATAAATATCCACAACCGTCTGAGCATCTGAAAAACAAACAAAATCACAATGTTTATCTGATTCTTTGTACATGTAATTTTAGTCCAAGAATAATTTTCAGAGTTCTAAGGCGCGTACCTGAACAAATTCTGGTAAGTGTTTGCATGACCATCCACTTGTGCTGAAAAGAACTGGTCGACGTCTCCAAAATGTTTAGAAATATATCTTTGAAAAAGACCTAAAAAATGACAAGATATAAAGACATTAGATTTCTGATTACATGAAAAAATAATACACTAAACTAACTTTATTTATACTGGATCACCCTGTCAGTCATATCTAAACTGTTCTTCCTAGAGGTCCAGTAAGGACCATCCTTCATTGATCCAGTGTTACTACAGGAGGAAACCAGAGTAAACTAAACTAACTTTATTTATACTGGATAACTCTATCAGTCATATCTAAACTGTTCTTCCTAGAGGTCCAGTAAGGGCCATCCCTTGTTGGTCGAGTGTTACTACAAAAGGAAACTGGGGTATCCGAAGGAAACCTGTGGTGTTTGGTAGAGTCAAACTGGAAGCACTCTTCTCACATGTGGCCAAGGTGAAATTTTCAATCAGATAACTGCTGAGAGCAGGAATCGAACCCGAGGATAAGCATATTAATCCATTGCTATTTGCTGCCAAGGATGTCTGAGGGTTCTCAATTGCTTATGCTATATCTATCATACCTCGATTTGCATTTTCAGATGAGTCTTGAAGTAGGATAGTAGAGTAAGAAAGATGGCCAAGGAAAGTTCAAATACAGCCGGGACTGACGAGACACCATTCTTGGACAAAGCCACGCAAAGATATTGTTTAATGGCGTTGATGAACATGGGATGAGTGCGAAATACTTGTCCAGCATTTTGAAGACAAGACAATAGCAGCTCCAGCGAAAGAATTTTAGATCTTAGTTCATGAGACCTGTGTAAGGAAAGAATTGTTGTATTATTCTTCGTTTCTTTCTTCCTGCCTTCCTTCCTTCCTGCCTTCCTTCCTCCCTCCCTCCCTCCCTCCCTCCCTCCCTCCCTCCCTCCCTCCCTCCCTCCCTCCCTCCCTCCCTCCCTCCCTCCCTCCCTCCCTCCCTCCCTCCCTCCCTCCCTCCCTCCCTCCCTCCCTCCCTCCCTCCCTCCCTCCCTCCCTCCCTCCCTCCCTCCCTCCCTCCCTCCCTCCCTCCCTCCCTCCCTCCCTCCCTCCCTCCCTCCCTCCCTCCCTCCCTCCCTTACCACACGACACCACACCATACCACAATCTATAGTACTTACTTTGGATCCAATGGTCCCTCTGCCAAAGGTTTCATAGAAAGCTTACACAAAGATCGGAACACGAGGAAAGCATCCTTCTGAGTGATGTGAGAGAATCTAGCATGAGCTGGCTTTGCATCAGTCCCTCCCTCAGGCATATCCGAGTGAGCTTCAGACACTGAACTTCGGGCAGTCTCAACTCCATCCAGAGGAGGCTCTAGTGTATCCTCCGAGATTGGTCCCTGCACACCGGATCCCGTTCCCGCTACCTCAGGCACATCACCCGGAACTTGTTCATCTTGTTTCATATTTAATTCGGTGTTTTCGGTTTTGCTGTCTGAGTTCTCAACAATATTTCTTGATTCATTCTCAACAGGAGGCACCTCAGAAGTGTTATTTACTAAGGAAGACTCATTCGTTCCAGCAAAATGTCCTTCTTCGTTAGCTATTGAGCCCTTTCCATGGTCAACATCACCAGATTCTCTTAAATCCGTGGATGTGTTCCTGCCACTGACAGAAGATTCAACTGTTTCTGGTTCCTTGGTTTCGTTTAATGGCTCCGGAATGGACACGCTTTCACCATTTTCCAAATGTTCAGTTTTCGGAGCAATCGACGGATCATTTGAAGATTCATTTTGACAAGTTTTGCCATCTTCGTTATCTTTCAAACAAAGAAAAAGACTTTGAGTTGAACTGATGAATCTGGGAGCGTACAGTGTTTTCCAACTTTTTTTCCAAAATCTAACGTTTGCTACGTTATAAGTTGTTACACTACGCAGTCCTAGATAAATCATTTTTCTTCCTGGCAGCAAAATCCAAAAATAAATATTTCCTGCTAAACTAAATTAACGATTTCCTGCCTGATAGAAGTCTTCAATTTTATAAGTTGTGATACCACCAGACTTGCAAGTTTGTATCTCAAAACCATAATTTATCTGAATGTGGTATCTATACATGTACTAGCGTCAAAAATCGAAATGCTGAAACAGTTGAATAAGATAAAAGCAGCTTGCATTCTTGCAAATGCACAATGACAGCTGCAACAGCAACACTATACTGAAATGATAAATATTTCATTGTTTTCTGGAACAAATCGTTGCGTCATTTGCGCAAGGATATACGAAACTTAGACAGGTTAAGGTCATGTAATAAACCTTCAAAACACTTTCGAATTGTTTACAAATCGCCGTTGGGTTTGGCAAGAATATAGAAAGATAAGCCATCGAACATGAAACTTGATATTCGATCAAAAGTGATGCCCATCAAAATTGTGTGATTGTGTGACCGTGACGCTTTTCGATTTTTTGAAGAATAGGAAATTTATCTTTAAACTTTGACTTGGATTAAAAAAACTGACAAATATTTCCTGCAAGATACAAAAAAGTTCCTGCGAACAAGTTTTACAAAACATTTCCTGGCAGCGGCGCTGCCGGACATTTTCCAGCACTGACACTA
Organism: Paragorgia papillata; assembly: GCA_035771165.1. Taxonomy (NCBI): domain Eukaryota; kingdom Metazoa; phylum Cnidaria; class Anthozoa; order Scleralcyonacea; family Coralliidae; genus Paragorgia; species Paragorgia papillata. The sequence goes on from JAWNZC010000319.1 coordinate 492,930, forward strand.
CGTTCTACAATATTTCGCTACGTTGTAAGATGTTACGCAAATTACAAGCCAGCTTAGAAATGCAGCTTAGATAACGGTGCGGTTTATCTAAGGAGAATTTTTCCGAAAAACAGACACTGCGGCGCGGTTTATACAACGATGCGACACATAGTCCAGAAAATACGGCAGTATGCAGTAGAGATGAATGTACGATATATATTATACAGTATACACATCTATACAGAAAATGTTAAATGGAATACTCACCACCTGGTTTTTCAGCATTCAGCTTGTCCTGCTACAAAAAAAATTCAGCAGAAATTAGAAAAAATAGGTACGCATTGCGTACATGTGTCTACATATTTAAAGGTGCTGTGTGTTACATGGTGCAATTTTTTCGTGAATCTGCAATGGTTTGTGAACCAAAGAAAGCAAGACAAGTTTCACAAGGAGTGCTACACGGTGCAGATGTCGATGGTTCGTGAAATCTGTCACGCAACGGCGTTCAGTGTATGAGGTTGACATAATCTTAATTATGCATCTCGGCCGCCGAGCAAAACCTGCAAGGCCCTGAGAACGAGTTTACTGATCTGACTTAGCGCTACATGGGTGCGTAAAGGAAGCTGTAGGCACATAAAAAAAACCCAACTAGCCCCTCACAACCCTCTGGGTCGCATAAGCCACACAATGAATCAATACAGGGAGCACGGGTGGCGTGTGCTGTTAGGGCGCTGCCTCTCACCAAAAAGTTAAGCCCGGTTAGACGGGGTTAGTACTTGGATGGATGACCGCTTGGGAATGACCCCGTTGTCGGGCTTGGAACTCATGTGAGTAGAGTTGTAGTTGATCTCTCCTGTGCTCCGAGGGTTTTTCGCGGGGTTCTCCGGTTTTCCTCCCTCCATAAAATCAACACCTAACATCTTAGCTGTGATCCGTGGTCTGAACTGTGTCGTTGGCGGCTGCTTGGAGCACCTTTGATATGCCTCGACACGGCCACGTTGATCTGCGTCCTTCGCAATTCAGCCACTGGCTGCAAGTAAGAATGATTAGCCCCCAGTCCTTTATCCTTTATTATGTACCTCTGCTTCTTTGCCTTTAACTTCATTCTTGTTTACTGAAGTGTTATCAACTTCAACAGTAGCTTCATCAACTTCATCATCTTTAAAAGAATACAGTAAAAATAAGAATACATTGCAAGCGCGATGGTCCGAGACTCAGGTGATTTGAGGCCCAGCAGCTCTTACGTTTTCTGTGCAATGAAGTACAGTACTGGAACCTCATTAATACAACCACCGTTGGGCAAAAAAAATGTGGTCGTATTAATGGGGTGGTCGTATGGCGGGGTTCCACTGTACCTCTTAAATCAACGCCTCCGTCTTGTGGAACATCACCATTAGGTAAAGACTGGTCTTCTTTGGCATCTTCTCCTTTGTCTTTCACTGTTACATCTTGTACTTCAGGTAACTTGTCAGTAGTTGCATCATTTCCAGCGCGACTTTCTGTAGTTTTGCTTTCTTCCAAAGCTTCTTGCTCTATCTTGGCAGCATTAGCCTAAAAATAATAACAAGGTCTACGATAAAGGTCGTATCTTGGAACAAGATCTCGCCACAGAATCTTCTATAAGAATTACACGCTCCAGTCCACTCAATCAAATTACAGTCGCTTGTACCTAAATGGAAACACCGCGTGTCAAAACATGTTCTAATGTCAACGTCGAACATAAAAGTTTTCCTTGGATCCCTTCAATACGTACATGTTTGTGCTCTTAGCCAATCACGTCTTGCCAATCCCACGGTGGCAATTTCAAAACAGTTGAACATGTTTTGAACATGTTTTCACGGGCGGTGCAAACGACAGTAATCACTATCAGGATTCTTGGAACATCAGATATAGGCAAAGTTAACTGCCGATGTAGGTAGCCACTGGCCTAGCCCTGAGATATTAGGGAGGCCCACATTCTTGAAGAGGCCAAGGGTGCACACGCACATTGCCATTCAGCATAGCTTGTCTCTACGGTTGCCGCTATCATTGCTGGCCTTGCTTGCTGGCCTGTTGCTCAGCTGCAGTGTTTGCGATTTCAAAATGTTGCTTGATTCCCCCTTACCCCACCTATTTCAGGTAAGTAGAACTATACAGTATATAGACTAGTGCTATATATACCTATAATACATATTGAAATAAAAGTAGCGTGCTGCGTAGGCAGTGTAGAAACAACAATCGAAATATAGTAACGTTAGATATACTGCCAAAACAGAGAACGTAGGAATCTAACGTTTCGAGCAAAGGCCTTCGTCAAACGTTAGACTCCTACGTTCTCTGTTTCGGCAGTATATCTAAGTATCTAACCTTACTATATTTCGATTGTTATAATACAAATTGCACTGATTACTCGACAGCCTGACAGGTGCTGGGAGGTATGCCTTGGCAGAGTTGTCATGGTGACCTCTTACTGCTTCCAATCTGGGATTGTTTAATTGCTTGCCCTGAAGCTGGGATTGCTCAATTGCTTTCCCTGAAGCCAGAATTGCTCAATTGATTGCCCTGAAGCTGGGATTGCTCAATTGATTGCCCTGAAGATTGCTAGATAAGATTGCATAGCCTTGTCCTCCTATGGCACCTACCTCCAACCAACAATGAATATCTGGCAGTTAAATGTTCTTTTAAATGTAATTTAACAAAGATACACTACAGGTTGTCTCTTAACTCACTCCACCATAAATAATTGAACTTACAGCTTGGTACTCCATTCTTTGAAAGACCAAACTTATCATCTGTGTGAGAGTAGCTTTGGCTGTTGTCTGATTAATGAGGTTCTTGCTGGCGAGGTAAATATTGTAGACTGTTCGAACAGCTTGGAGAAGAGTTCCCTCGTGAACCTCACAAGTACTTGATGTAACAGCAGTGAGCAGGGCCTTCAAATGTAAACAATCATGCAATCACAATGAGTGAGTTCAGAGTGCAAAGCAAGCACTGAAATGTATACAGTAGTGAGTACATTAATTAAATCAACATCCAGTACCTTAATAATCTGCAGTTGTACACCTTCATCTGTCTGGATGCCAATAAAACAGCCACAGATAGTGTCAATTATTCTGTCAATTAATCGTTTCTCTGGCTCAATGGAATCAGGCGTGTCACCAACAATATGGCCATATGCTATTAGTTTCTATACAAAATAATTGTATATTTTTATAATCCAATTCATAATCATTTTTTGCATTATTTGTTGTGCTAAACCAAAAATGTCATTCATATTTATCAGAAGTTTCTCTTTTGGTTTTCCCCTCCCCTGTAAAAATATTAAAACCTTTAGAAAAGAGTTAGACATGCTAGAACTGTTTCCTTCTTTCTTTCTTTCTTTCCTTCCTTCCTTCCTCCCTTCCTTCCCTCCCTCCCTCCCTCCATCCCTCCTTCCTTCCTTCCTTCCTTCCTCCATCTTTCCTTCCTTCCTTCCTTCCTCCCTCCCTCCCTCCCTCCCTCCCTCCCTCCCTCCCTCCCTCCCTCCCTCCCTCCCTCCCTCCCTCCCTCCCTCCCTCCCTCCCTCCCTCCCTCCCTCCCTCCCTCCCTCCCTCCCTCCCTCCCTCCCTCCCTCCCTCCCTCCCTCCCTCCCTCCCTCCCTCCCTCCCTCCCTCCCTCCCTCCCTCCCTCCCTCCCTCCCTCCCTCCCTCCCTCCCTCCCTCCCTCCCTCCCTCCCTCCCTCCCTCCCTCCCTCCCTCCCTCCCTCCCTCCTTCCTCCATCTTTCCTTCCTTCCTTGCTTCCTCCTTCCTTCCTTCCTTCCTTCCTCCCTCCTTCATCCCTCCCTCCCACCCTCCTTCCTTCCTTCCTCCCTCCCTTTCTTCCTTCCTCCCTCCCTTCTTCCTTCCTCCCTCCCTCCTTCCTTCCTCTCTCCCTTCTTCCTTCCTTCCTTTCTTCCTCCCTCCCTCCTTCCTTCCCTCCCTCCTACAGTAAAATATTTAACAGCTATGTAGTAACCAACCTGAATGCAGTCTAAAGCAGTTGTAACAATGCGAGAACATTTTGACTGACATGCCAGTTCAAATGGGAGAAAATATTGATCAGCTGTGATAAACGTAGGTCGACCAGGGGGTGGAGGAAGTGCTGCTGAAGAACCATCACTAAATGTGTAAAAAATATAATTGTATTATAATATTTACTGTAGATAACTACATGTATGACTTGAAGTTTAACCCATTCCTAGCCGAGCCAGGTAGCCGCCAAAAATGGCTCCTTTATTATTAGCAAAAATGCAGTAGAAAACCCCATACCTTTTTTCACTCCCAGTTCCTTGTGCAACAGTAATTTCTTCTAAATTTCAAAACAAAAGACCTGATTAAATATTTACAGAAATAGGCAACCCAGGTACTTTTTCTTGGCTTTATAAATTCACGAAGCGCAGCAAATCGGAGCGTATGTAGAGGAAGCAGCTTATTTTATCATTTATAAGACAAACAAGACACCAGGTGTTTACTCAGGCTACTGGAAAGTATGCGGAGCCTGAATCGAAGGCTGAATGTGCTGCATACTTCACACTGGTAAACATATTTACGATCACAACAGTTGTCAGCCACATCTGATCAGTGATCACTGTATAAGTACGAAGTCAGTCACTTGCTTTCAAAATCTACCAACAACGTGCAAGAACACCTTGATTAAAGGGCAAAGCTGTTCAATATTTTGTCCAACTTCAAAAACGGGTGGCGTGTGCTATTAGGGTGCTGCCTCTCACCGCTGTAGTTAAGCCCAGTTGGATGGGGTTAGTACTTGGATGGGTGACCATCTGGGAATAACCCCGTTCTCGAACTTGAATTTCATGTGAGTAGAGTTTAGTTGGTCTCTCCTGTGCTTCGAGGGTTTTTCGCAGGGTTCTGCGGTTTTCTTCGCTCTGTAAAATCAACACTTAGGGCTTAGCTTATGTTGTGCACTTTTAACATGAGCCTCTGGCTCGGATGATTGGGCGACCACATCCTGTGCTTACAACATTAAATAAATCATCACTCATTACTCAAAAATCATTAAGCGAAAGGGGCAAACAACTTACAACATGTCTCATGGCCTCACTCAGTCACACAGCTAACAACTCACTGGAAGTATGAATAATATCGGAAGTAAAATGTATAAAAATGCAAAATCGTGACACCCAAGGGAAAAAAACAACAAAATGAAACATAGACTTGGCCTACAGGTAGCCCGAGTAAAAAAATCAACTCTTCAGTCTGACCTTTATTCAAAGTGGAGAATTTTGATTTTTTGTCTCATGTTACATTTAAAGCAAATTTTTTGAATAATTATGGTTAGATTATTGGAATGCACAAAATTATTATGTAGATTGTCATTGTTATTTATAACTTATCCAATTAACAAACGTACACTACAAAATATATTTTATATGATGCCCCCCTGTGAATGTCACCCAAATCTAAATATTTGATGCTTACGTTCCCTCAATTCGGTCACAAACAAGAATTATAGACCTTAAAAGTCTCTAGGCAAGGCACTTTGTTACAAAGAAAACCCTAGTGGGTAAATACGGTTCTTTATTTACGCTAATTCAATTACCTAAAGCAGTTTCACAAGCTTTCTTGAGCTGCGAATGATGCGATTTCTTCGTCTCTTTATCATGAAGAATCTTCTCCAAAGCTCGTGACAAGAAGACGTTTTTGGTCTTGGTATTTTTGTGCATGGCGGGTTCTCTCCAATACTAAGCACCACACAACAACAACGACAAGAAAGCTTCTTAATTTATAAGACACCTTGACACATTCACTAGAAGACTAGAATCCGCCATGTTGCTTCTTCCCATTCCTTGAAACACATCACGTGACAGGTAATAAGGCCCGACGACGTCAGGTACGAACTTGGCAGGAATCCACAAAAATAATATTTTACAATTAATATTTACGAAGTTCAGTCTTGATAAATAACATTTACATGTCCCTTAAAAACGTTCTCCAATCTCCCTTTTCAACCTTTTTTTATAATTTTAACTTTAGGCTTGGGCTAAGCGACGCATTTTAATAAGCGCGCGCTATTAAACGACGCATCATAGAATGGAGTTTATAGCTTGACTGGAATTAACTTTGACGAAAATGCTTATAGGCTATCACGCTTAAAATAATATACTTATAACGTCGACTTTAATATACGTCGAATTTTAGTTGTAGTCAGACGAATTTCAGATTGCCTAGACAAATTTAATTTTATTTGTGTGTTGGATTTAATTGAATTAGACAATGTTAAATATTGCGTCGGATACATTGAAATAATTAAATTATAAATTTATTTACAAGCCGGTAGTAATACGCACGCTTCTATTACGCGCTTTTTAAAATTTAGCAAATAAAGGGCCAAATAAAGTCAGCACATTTTTGTAATAATTTTTTTACTGCAGGTTTTCCGCCCGATTCAGACGTGACGTACGCTCGGTCGAGTAGATTGGGCACTAATCTTGTTTTCAAAGTGAAAGTCAATCTCGTTCCCAGAGCCAAATATGCCCGGCCGCGCGGACAATTAATAAAGAAGTCGTTTCGTCGTTTATGTATTGATGTGTTGCAGCTTGTTGTTAGTTTTGCTTTAATTTTGGTTGATCATGGGGATTCCTCATCTGGTTCTTGCTCATGGGTGGATTCCTTTTACAATCGTCATGTTTGTATGTATATTTATTTGATGTGTTGTCATGAGCATACAGATGTACGTCATATTTATATTGTGCTGTTATTAAACTGTTTAGACTGTGATGTTATTTAGTAAGAATCATAATGACCTCGACGTGATCTGTGTGGGGGCTTTTACTTGTCTTTGCATGTCGACTATTTCTTACACTGTATTTTGGTACAGTCTGCATTTATAGGCTGATACAAACACATTGCACACACAATAGATATACATTATATACAATACTTATATTTACATGTAATATATATTTCTAAAATTCATTAATAATTCATGAGGAAAACACAAAAAAAAATCATAAGCGTATAGGATCTATATATGTGATATAGACTCGCTCTAAGTTTCTCACTGGTTTTTAACAGCTGAGATAAGCTTAATTTTCAAAATGACTACGCCAATGAACGTACAGTATGAAGTGATGAATTTTAGAAGTCATTTAAAAACCTTGCAGCACGGGCTTTATTGGCTCATACAGAACGGACACAAGTTACTTATAAAATGATCTAATTGGTAAGTTCACATATATAGACCCTCATTAAACATGGATTTTCTTTGTGTTTTCCTCATGAATTATTAATGAGTTATATATATATATGTAATGTATATGTAATATTTATAATATATGTAATATATATATTTATAATATATGTAATACTGTATGGAAAAGATGGGCTATAGTTATGGTTAAATGTTTTTTCTGACCATGCATTGACCAATCAGAACTCGTGATATTACGGAGCTATATAATAAATTATATGTTACTGTACCTCGTGGTTTTTATGTTACTTTATATTATATTTCTGTTTAAAGGTAATCTTTGTGTTCTCGTGGGTGTATATCCGTTATTATCAAGACCATTCAGAATCTGAAGTGTCAACAACTATCACAGCAATCATTGCCCTCACAATCACTTTAGTAACTTCAGCTATTGTACCTGTGGATATATTTCTGGTCTCTTATATGAAAAACAATGATGGCTCTTTCAAGGTAACAAACTAGAGCTGGTGCCACGTGTAGGCTCTGGTGCTGTGCCTGTCCTGTAAAAAAAACAAAAATTAATATTATTAAAGTTACATTTATTATAACATGAACAAAGTAAGAGGGTGGTAAACAGATTTTTAATTTTTTAGTGATGAAATTGGAGCCCTTAAAATGTCAGTACTGTCAATTGCATCTATGGATGGATACTGTTGATAAAAACATTACCTCCACCTACGTCAAACTTCAATGTTCCCAGGAGCACTTGACAGGTTTCTATTCGGCTCAACCAATCACATTTAACCTGAGTCTTACAGTGATTGGTTGAGCTAAAAGAAACCTGTCAAAGGCTCCTGGGAAACGTTAAAGTTTGACGTTGGTGGACGTTGTCCATCCTTAGATGCAACCAATGGTATTTTATTGCTAAAAATTTATGCAGTTTACCATCTTTTCACTTTGCTCTATCCAAAACACTCAACCTACACAGCACTCTATTTTTCCAATTACAATATTTTTATATACTGACATACTAGGTGTCCCTTTTTAGAATTGGGCACAAAATGCAACAGATAGAAGTACATTTGAAAATAATATCAGCTATGTGTATTATGGTAAGAATAACAGCAAGAATTTGTAATAATACCATGTTTATTATTTGTTATTAATATATGTATAAAAAATGTATAATATGGCACAGATTACTATACAAAACATTTGTTCTTACTGATTTTTAGGAGTTTATTCTGTGGTAATTTTCTTCATGTTTTTCATCCTGCCATTCATGTATTTCTATTTTGAGGAACAAGATGATGATGTCACAGTTAAAATGGTACAATCATATTAAGAAAAGAAGGAAGGAAGGAAGGAAGGGAGGGAGGGAGGGAGGGAGGGAGGGAGGGAGGGAGGGAGGGAGGGAGGGAGGGAGGGAGGGAGGGAGGGAGGGAGGGAGGGAGGGAGGGAGGGAGGGAGGGAGGGAGGGAGGGAGGGAGGGAGGGAGGGAGGGAGGGAGGGAGGGAGGGAGGGAGGGAGGGAGGGAGGGAGGGGGAGGGAGGGAGGGAGGGAGGGAGGGAGGGAGGGAGGGAGGGAGGGAGGGAGGGAGGGAGGGAGGGAGGGAGGGAGGGAGGGAGGAAGGAAGGAAGGAAGGAAGGAAGGAAAGAAAGAAAGAAAGAAAGAAAGAGGGAAGGAACTGCAAGGAAGGAAGGAAATGAATAATAAATTACATCTTAATTTGCAAAATTCTTGCTCCCTCCAAGACATTTTACATTTTTATTTCTCCCAGTTTAAAAGTGCGTTTTTAATCATGCTTCATCTGTTTTGTACAGAGAATGTGTGGAGCTATGAAATATACAATGGTCTTCATTGTTGCAGCTTCCATTATTTTGCTTGTAGGGTACGTACAGTGCACTCCCTTCATTTTGAAACAACAATTTCTCAGATTTGTAATATTTTGCCATATATATTTGTAATTTAACTTTGTCATTTCCAGGAGTTTCGTTCCTCTCAAACATCCTCCAAGCAATGTCACTCAATGGGATGATAAACTGAATTATCTAAAGAATGAAATTAAGACTTCTCGTACGTAATGCATATGGACTCTAGTTGTCATCCTTCCTTCCTTCCTTCCTTCCTTCCTTCCTTCCTTCCTTCCTTCCTTCCTTCCTTACTTCCCTGTTCCTTCCTTCCCTGCCCTTCCTTTCTTCCTTCCTTTCCTTCCTTTCTTCCTTCTTTCTTTCCTTCCTTCCTTCCTTTATTCCTTCCTTCTTTCCTTCCTTCCTTCCTTCCCTGTTCCTTCCTTCATTCCTTCCTTCTTTCCTTCCTTCCTTCCTTCCTTCCTTCCTTCCTTTCCTTCCTTTCCTTCATTCCTTTCCTTCCTTCTCTGTCCTTCCTTCCTTTCTTCCTTCTTTCCTTAATTTGGGTTTTTCTTTTGTCGTTTTAGATGGAGAAACTGCTTTGACATTCACAATTGGTCTTTTAACTTTTGTTGGTTTGCTCTCAATTATAACATACACCGTAAGAGACTGGACACTACTACATGTAGTATTCCTTCCGATTACGAATGATAAGAATTAAAAGGATGCGATTTCTTTTCCGTCACTCTGTCTCTCTCGTTCTTTAGGCTTACGGTATGACAGTGTTACCACTAGAGCTCATCAAAGGCTACAGAACCATAAAGGTTTGTGTTTACAAATTGCATGTGAAACTCACTTCAAACTATAGAATACTGAGTTACTGTATAAGCTGGTATAAAGTAATTCTCTTTTCTTATCAAAACCTAAATATCGTATTACGAAGAAGCAGAAAAGATGTTACTTATTCCATCCTGTGCAATGACTGTAATCAGGAGTACATGTACATCGGCCAGATCAAACGTCAGTTTGGTACGCGGTTAAAGGAACACCAAAAAGGCTGTTTTTGTGTCTAAAAAAATAATTCTGCTCTGTCAGAGCACGCGTGCCAAATCAACCATGAGTTTAAAAAATTATCAGCACCAATCTGCGGTACGATCAAAGACGCTGGAGGTATGGCATATTAATAGCGTCCACCCTTCATTCAATCGGAATGACGGTGGTCTATTACCAGAAGCCTATTTGTATCTTCTTAATAGATAACATCATTATTGTTTCTGTTGGAGTATAAATATGGGACCACCTCTGATGAAGACACTAGATCGGAGTGTCAACTGAAACGTTGGGTCATGAACAGTAACTTTTTAAGGGCTACATTATTTTACTAAGGGTGCTTTCCAATTGACAAGGTTAGACCGGTCAGTCTGGCCAGAATGAACTTGCTTTTGATTAGGACCAAATTTTCCAGTCTGACCGTCCTAAGCTACAAACGAATCGTGTTCCATTTAACCGGACTGACCGGTCTAACCGTGTAAATGGAAAGCCCCCTAAGTCAGATTAAGCATCAAACTATATCTGAGCACTATGCTTCTGACTTTTGTGTTAGGATGAAAGGTTCAGCTTGGACTCTAGGAGAGAAGATCTTCAGAGCCAGATAAACTTGCTAACAGACAAGTATGTGGGCAGCAGACGGATGTCGTCCCGCGTTCGTTCACGACTGACTAAAATGGAAGACGAAGAACGGTTACTGAGTCGTAGACAAACACGTTTGAGCAGCGCTGAGTCAAGATGGTGCAAGAATTGCTTCGTGTTGTGTCGTCCTTTGCAGATTGTGCTTGGCGTTGTGTTCTTCTTGTTGGCTATTCTTATAACAGTCTCGCTTGTTATTACAGGGTAAGTCTGCTTGGATGAACTGACGTGATCAGTATAATCAAAAACACAAAGGAAATCAGTACCATGTCCGTGCTTTTATATCTGATAAAACTTTATAAATAACAAATATACCAATGCGTAGAATTTTATACATAATGTCATAAAGAGTACTAATGAACATAGATTTTTATATAAAATTTTCTAGTAATAGATCAAACACGAGTTTGAGTGTTTCGTCAGGGGTTCCAAACACGAGAAAACAAATGAAAACCGAGGGCGTAGCCCCGAGGGTTTTTATTGTTTTCGAGAGTTTGGAGTCCCCTGATGAAACACGATAAACGAGTGTTTGATCTTGCTTCTCAAACGAGTATTCGCATCGCGATTTGCGGTGTTTTCTTCATTGATTTCAATATGCAGATTACGAAATGTGATCCAGTTCACTAGGAAGTTTCCTACAGGTTTTCATTGGGTATCAAAACTCATGCATGTGATGTGGTATACGTTCATGGATTGGCTACGATAATTCATGAATTATTAATGAGTTAAAACAACCAAAAACGGAACGTTTTTTAAGCTTGTTCATTGCGCGCTGTAAGTTTTAAACTTGATAAACCACTGCTGTTTGTGTTTTAAGCATTACTAAATATATTTCTTAGTAACGTTTAGTTTTCTTTTCTGCGTATAGTATTGACAAAGCGATGCATTCTTTTGGCTACAAATACGGTTACTCTCTGCCCAATCCTAAATTTGTTAACCCTGTGAATAAAGTAATGTTACTTGCTCAAAAGGTAATCACAGACATTGTCTTTTTTTTTCAAGAGTAAGGAAATGATCGACTACTCAATTCTCAGAGGGTTTTTTTTGTTTCTTTTTAGGTTTTTCCAGTCGATTACTGTTTGTTTTTTGCCATTGTTTTTTATTTCGTGTACTGTACCATGGTGGGCATGAAAAAGATTGGTATTCGTTTCTTCTGCCTCAAAGTATCCTTTTGTCTGTACAAGACTCATTCTGGACAGACAAACAGACAGACACAGACAGACAGACAGACACAGACAGACAGACAGACACAGACAGACAGACACAGACAGACACAGACAGACAGACAGACAGACAGACAGACAGACAGACAGACAGACACAGACAGACAGACACAGACAGACAGACAGACAGACAGACAGACACAGACAGACAGACAGACACAGACCGACACAGACAGACAGACAGACAGACAGACAGACTGACTGACTGACTGACTGACTGACTGACTATATTCCTTGACCGTTATTTTCCATCTGTAGTTATACAAAATCCGTCCTCACAAGACTATGCCCCAGGCTCTGCTCTTTTTTGTGTATATTCTGATGTACGTGGTTTTAGCTATCAATGTTGTCCTCATGACACTCGCTCCTCAATACTTGATGTACGGAAACCAGAAGTACCAAGTTCAGGTACGAAAACTGTAAAAAACTCTTAACCCTTATTAAAGTTGGTTTCCACTCAGGAAAATCTTCTATTCAGGATAGGAACGGACAGGAAAGTTTCCTTTGTGTTAAAGTCGTTAGTTCCGACCGAGAACTCACGAGACAAAGAAAACTTTCCTGTCCGTTCCTGTGCGAGGAAAATTTTCCTGAGTGGGAACTAGCCTTAAGGGTACTGAAAGGATTAACTCATTCCTGTCCGAGGGCTTCCCCCAAGGTGAATAAACTCGTCTGGCGTTCACCAGTTCCGACAGAAGAGAGTTATAGTCAAACCGGATGCTCTCTTGCCTACGACTTTGCAATATTGATACGCACCATTGCAAGTTTTGATTGGCGGATTCAATCAGCAACTTGCGGACGCTTTATCACGATTCCTCGACGGGTTGCTTAAAATATTGGTTTTAAACATCGAACAACACATAAATGTGATGTTATACTTGAAGGTAATGGCTCTAACTTTATGTAGAATTTCGTATTATGACTATTATCCAAAGTTTGGCATTTAAAATGATTTTTTAGGGCAACCCGTCGAGGAATCGTGATAAAGTGTTTGCAGGTTGCTGATTGAATCCATCAATCAAAATTGCAATGTTGCGTATCAATATTGCAAAGTCGCACGCAAGAGAACATCCGGTTTCACTATTACAGGCATTTATTATATAAAATAGAGTGTCTTATTGATTTTCCCGCCACTAATAAAAGTGATAATCTCACATGTGCGATTATTTATGATAATCGCACATGTGTAGATTATCGCTGAATCAGCATTATAGTTTAATGCAATTTTTGCAAGGCAATAGGACAATTTTTTTATAAAATAAACAGAACAATACATGGATGCTTGGAAATATGAAATTTATTTCTCGTGTTGAACAGGATATGTCACTCGTTTGCTTCGCTCACTCGTGAAATATCCTGGTTAACACTCGAAATAAATTTCATATTTCCGCACATCCATGTATTATTCTCTATATACATCTTTCCACATTCAAATCACTTTTTCGCTTTTTTTTTCGTTCTTTCGCAGGTATTAGGCAATAAAACAAATTCGACGAATAAAAATGTAACTTATAAAACTGAAGATTGTACAACAAGTGTTTCGAATGGTACGTTTGCTAAAGGTTAATTGATGCACGTTAGAGTGTGTGGAAATATGAAGAACGTGATCGCAACAGGCTTCTGTGTTTATATTGTGAATTTTCTCTTTATATTTTCCAAATCATTTCTTTTAGAACATTGCACAATGAGTCGGATATCCGTTCTTCTGTCACGATTTTTTTATAAAGTATGGTTCTTTGGTGTCTGTGATTACTGGGCTACTTGGGTGTTTCTGCTGGTAAGTGCCGTTGAAACTTGGTGGACAACAATAACAGCAGCAGCAGGCAATCATAACAGCAGCAACACCCTCACCACCACCACCACCAACAACACACCACCACCACCAGCAACACCAACACCATCAACAACACCAACACAATCAACAACACGGCACCAACAACCACAACACCAACACCAACACAATCAACAACACCACCACTACCAACAATAACAGTCAACAACAACACCACTACCACCACCACCAACAACAATAACAACAACAGCACCACCATCAACAACAACAACACCAACAACAACAGTCAACAACACCACCACCACCATCATCATCACCACCACCACCATCATCATCACCACCACCACCAACAACAACAGTCAACAACAACAGTCAACAACAACACTACTTCCAACAACAACAACAGTCAACACCACTACCACCACCAACACCACCACTAACAACAACCATTCAGTGACGTAGCTTGAACGAGATTGCTTTCTGTTTTGCTTTAGGCATTTTCCATTGGCCTCGTAATATCATTTTGCAAAGGTCGTCGATCGTATATCGGTGAAGAAGATTCCAGTGATGACGACTCTGACTACGAGTACGAGAAGGTGATTGGTACCTAAAGGTTCTCGTGGATCCCGAGTAGTCTAATTTAGCCCTAGGCGTCCCTCTTAGTTCTCGGTGTTCCTCTTGGCAAACGTCAGAAGTGGCTCTATTAAATACAGCTGTCTTTACTGGCAATTTAGTTTCAACAAAGATTTTCCAAGCGAAGGACAACGACGGATTCATTCGTTAGTTTATTAATAAAAAAAAACTGCACGTCGAATTTCGTCTGCAATATTTAAACCAAACTGATGGATTAAGTCGACCTTGTATAGGTCCAGGATAGAAACGTTTTTGTAGAACTATTGATAATTAGGAATGATATTCTGCTGGTACTTTCCCGCAATAATTATGGCCTGTTTGTTCGAGCTGGGCTGGCCCAACTCTGTGCAGCTGCCTGATTTCAAGCGTGAGTTTACAGGCAACGTTGACGTATAAAAGAGCTTCAGTACCGCTTATAGGTTTATTAGATATTAGACGTAACTCCTGAGTCAGCTAGTTTAGCTTTGACTTGAGTGTAAAGTACCTAAGATTGCAACAACACATTTGTTGTCTTGTATCCCGTCTTGTATTTAAATCATGTTAAATAAATGCTAATGATTAATTAATTGATTGTTTTGATCATCATCAGAAAGATCATTAGCATCTTGATGAGGATCATCATCATCAATATGATCATCTTCATAAGAGATTGTGTCACCAGAGTTCAGCAGCGCTGCGTAGCAGACTCAGGAAGCTTTAGATCGCGGTGTTCTAATGAGTCATGAGTTAGCAGTGCTTTATATTTTGCCTGAGTGACGGATCAATCGCAAGCGACTTTTTTGACGTCGAACACGGACAAAATTGAAGAGAAAAGAGTCATCCCGCTAACCAGGCTAGCTCACGAGACCTACACATGTATGAATAAATAAAATGCTTGATTGCACTTGTACCAGAATTATGTAAAAATGTTTGCATAAAATAAGAATAATGCGCAATCAAGCATTTTTTCTACACAGAGAATCTTGTGGTCAGATTTTTATTAAATTCTCAACCAAAATGTAATAGCTTGGTCCTTTGTCTATGATCAATCTTTCCACAATCTTTCATTAAAATCTGTACAGTTCTTTGTGAGATCTCCTGGCGACAGACAGACAGACAGACAGACGTGAGGAATCCAGGCTGCGAAAGGCCTCGACCCCGACGAATTGTTTTTGGATGACGTCATGGGCTATTGTTGTAGCATGTGTTGGCGTAATTTAATATTTCGTATCAAAGATGGCGACGAAGAATGATGTTTCGGAAAAGTGTCAAGAAAAACCGTCTTTTGACGCGAGCGACAGGGAAAAAGACTTACAAAGTATCTTTAGAAGATTAAGAGTTAACAATAAACCGTAAGTTAACGATATTTTGGTATGAATTGGGTAGTTCTTGACAGGAAATGTTTAACGAACGATTGTGAAATTGATACAGTTCTCTGTTTTGAGGATTTGACCACGAGAAATATTTGAAAGATGGCTAGCTTAGCTACTATATTAAATGAAGATATTTGTTTGTTTGTTTATGTAATATTAGAAATGATTGCTTGATTGGCGTTTAGAGCGTGTAAATCAGTGTATTATTTCATATTTTATGAAATGTTGTCCTGGTTGCCATGGCCATGACGTCAGCCAAAAATCTAGTATCTGACTGATGATGTGCCATCTAATAACACAAAATTGAATATTAGTAGAACTTGTTGGATTCATCTAAGCCTGATATGGCAAAATATTTCATATATTGGGTGAGACTGAAGGTGAAGCCTAATATTATATTAGATTAGAGCAAAGTGAAAAGTGGTAAACCACTGAGACTAGTTTTGATAATGAGTGTAATTTGAGACTTAAATATTTTCCATATTGGGCGAAGATGAATCCAATAGGTGTTTTATTATCGAACAAATGATCGTGCAATTGGCAAGTAAATATACCTTGTGCACCTGTTCAAAGGTTGCTACCCAATATGTAGTTGTCCTACATTGTAAAATATTGGACTGGGGTGTGATGCTAAATATGTAGACATTTGATTGGACGATTAATTGTGAGCTGATGTAAAATATACCAAATTCTGTATACTTCTCTATTAGTTAATTCTATTTGGTGAATTATTTTTAGGAAAAAGGCCATATGCTTGCAGCCGAAGATAAAAGGAACAAGAACGAGAATCAGATCTAAAAGTGCTGGCAGTTTGCCAGACAGAAGAAGAAAGAGAAAAATTTTACGAGATCCTACTTTTGTCTTCAATAGAACTCACAGTAGAACATCTTTGACAAAAAACCAACTCAAAAATACAGAGACAACTGAAATAAATTGCCCCAAAGAACCTTTATCACTGAATATACATGATCCACCAGTGAGGATGCAGAGTTCTGCTACTGCAGGATTGAGTGATATTCAGTCTCGCATTCAAGGTTGTGGAGAACAGTTTCGAAATGGGGTGAATATCAAAGTCTCGGATTCTCTTAATATGGATGATACGACTCCTGAAGAGCTAGCGGCGTATTTTGATCAGTTATTACATATTCCAAAGGCTATGTCGCAGATGGCAGAAATGATGTACACATGATCATAGCAGAAGTAATCAATAATCAACTTAGCAGTGTGCTAGATGAGGCGTGGTTACAGCTTACACTGTACAGTACTTCATATCACCAAACTAAGATGGCATCAGTCTTGAAACAGTCTTACATACAGCAATAAGGATCCATTTAAGACATTGTGTATCAATATCACAGTGTTCACTGCCATCGTGTTTCACAAAAGCTCTGGGGACAAGATTAAGAGTTTAATTACATTTAGTTGTTTCATGGTATATAATTTAATATATCAAAAACCATTTACCCCATTGGGTAAGTTAGGTAGAATGTAGATATTGCTTTGCTCTAGTCAAGTGGGTGAGTATTAACGTTGAACGCTGTGTTGTCTTTAAAGTGTGCTAAGCTAGCTTAGAGTATGTTGAGTTCCTTGGACCATCTGATTGTGTTGATGTTGTAGTAGAGTGAGGAATTATTATGTTTAAGAAAAAAGAAAATATGGAAAAATATTAAAAACTAAAGACAATTGAATATAATAATTATTTTAAGAATGCATTTGTACGCCATTCTATTCTAAGTATTGTTCAGCCCCATCTATTTGAATATATTTAACTCTATATAAATTCTATCCTGTAGCATTTATGGAAACTGACAGAATCTCTCAGACTCCGTAATTATTGCCTTGAAAGTTTTTTCTCTATATTACTGTACCCTCTTCTAAAACTCCTTGAAGCATTCAGCTGTAAGAAAGGGTCTGTTTTTAGCCAGCTCTGGCAGGAATAAATTAATAGAATAATTGTTTAAAAATATTTCCTAGTGTTCACGGTTTATCGGTGTCTGCTTCTGTGGTTGCTACTGTTGCGTCTGTCTTCTTTTTTTTATAAAACAGCAATGGAAACATTCCCACAATGCAGCCAAGCACCATACCAATGCCACGACCCTTGAATGAATTGGAAATAAAAATAAATGAATGCATCTACAGTAGTATCTATCTATATAAACACAGGACCCTAAGATTATGCTGTAATGGCTTACCAGATTGGTTGCCACTACTGTTCTGGTCATCTGAAGTTGGGCAGAATTCATTTTTGGTCCCTCAAAACCATATTTATTTGATAATGATTCAACATATCCAGCTAAGCTGAAAAAAAGTCAATTCACAGCTATAAACATTGTGAATATTTAAACAAAAACTGAAAAAAATACCAATTGTTTTAGCCTGCAAAATTCAGCAAAATAAAAACGGTTTTACATTTAAAAACTATTAAATGTTATCCTACATTATGATCTAGCATTCATCAGTCACTCACCCTAACCCAGATACATCTGATACAATGTTTCCAAGAGCTGCAGCTGTAAACAACAAAAATTGCTGTTGCAAAAATATTTAAATACAGCATCCCATATTGAATTGGATGATCAATTACGAAAAAATCATGAAAAATAGTCAGCATATCTCACTGCCATCCAAAAAAAGCATTTCACTGGAAGTACTGACATGCCATATTAAAGATGTTATTCAGTGAATGCAATGTGAACAGAAAGCAAAATAATTCAAACAACGTACCAGCCATGGTAGATATTCCAAATGCAATACCAATTTTACACTCGATGTACTCTCCCTGAATATTGAAGAAATTTATAAAATTACTAACCATCAGATAAGCTGATTAATGATACAGTACTATAAATTATTTGATAAATGTCTTGATGATGATTTTTAGTTAACCCATTCCTGCCTGAGCTGGCCAAAAAAGGAACCCTTTCTTGTTTTACTCTGTCTAATACCAGATGATTTTACTCATCAAAGAGAGAACCCTCAGCCATCCTAGGCAGCAACGAGTTAGCCGAAGTATGTTTAGGATGGCTCTTCTCAACTACAAAAATAGTCTGACATAAGCTGGAGTAAAATCTTTAAAAGGCTCTGTGTTGGAGTAAATTCATTTCTGGTACTTACAGCAATAATCATAATAGCATTATCCAAGAAACCAAATCCTATAAATGGGATTGCCGTCTGGTACGCAGCTGTTAAAAAGCAAGACAGTATATTATAGTCTAACTAAATCCTACATTTCAGGGCAGATAAACATGAAAAACAGTTCCTGAGCTATTTACCTAATTTCAGTTGATTGAATGTTGGAGGTTGTACAATCTGTTCTCCTAAAAATAATACATAATTATTTTACCCTGATTGGCTATGTGAAAGTCTGTACTGAAAGCAGTACAACCTAACCTTGTCAGCCAAACCTTCACCCAAAAAAGTTAGATTTTGGAGTGCTTCATTTTTTAAATATTTATATATCTTTGAATTTTCCTTCCCGAGGGGGACAGTACAGGGGAAGGCAAACTACAGTATCACAAAAGATCAAAGATGAAAAAGTACGTAATTTATATTTGTCAAGCAAGGTAAAATTTGAACTTTTTGCCTTATATTGGTGCTGAATCCTGGTCCAGTTTTCGATTCTTTATTTCTTTATATATTAAATTACAGGGTCAGAAATAAAGGAATTGTTTAGGTGTCCATGGGATTTTGACCCTGGGGTGCAATTACATTTAATTTTAACATTTTATAACTGGTGTATAAAACGTATTATTATACGTTATAAACACTCGCTATCAAATATTCCGTTAATTTGTTACATTGGTGATTTGGCGATGTTGAAAATTGATACATTATTTGTTGCAATTGTTTGTGAGAAAGCACGCGATATATTATGGCAAAAAATAACGTTTTATCTCGGGTTTTCACCAAGAGTGTACAAATTTTATTACTGATGGCTATAAAAATGCTTCACCTTCATTCCCTCCTTCATATTTCGTCAAAGCTTCGCCAAGAACTGTGCGATCAAACGAACGAAGCGAAGCCACGAATAGTTCAGCGTGCTGTGGAGAAGACACAACTTTGGGCTGATAATGATGTAGTTTCAATCTTGCCGAACACGTTGAAATCGAACGAACAGACCATCGCCTCTTTTTCTCATTGTCAACATAATTTAGCCTCGTAGCGTAATTCTTCGGTACAATCCTTAACCGTTTTAGCAAAGAATGGAAGTGCCTCATTGCTTTTAAAATAAATCCAGTCAAACCAGAGGCGTTTTAAACGAACGCAGTCATCTTTCAAGTGTGTTTTTGTTTTGGAAATAATTTGTACTTTAATTTGTAATTTTGTAACACAAACACCCAGGGGGGTGGCACAACGGGCAATTATTGACGTGACGTCATTTTGTCAGTTTCTTTAATATTTTCCTGTTTACACGAACGTTACGTTTCATTTTAGGGTTACAGTATTTTCCTAATTATTAGTTCATAGGGGAAGAAGTTATAAATAATTTTACATTGAATATTAATTAAAACTGATGTTGATATTATTGCGTTGATTTCACATATTTTCTTTGCGGGGCCTGGGGTGAATAGAATTTTGGCGGGAAAGAGCGCCAACTTGCTCGTCAAGTCCGGAAGCCAAAGATATTCAAGGTTTTTAAAACCTTTATAAACGTGCAGATATTGTTGAATTGTTCTTCAAATAAAAGATGGAAGTTGGGGGAAAGAAAAAGGATGTATTAGGTATCGACCTTGGTGAAATCGAGAGATTACAGATGTATAAAATCCCACCAATTCACAAAATAGGTTTGGAAGAATTTGAGGCCATCGCTATTGATCGTTTGAAAGGTATTAATGTGATGTTTAATTTGGTCTATTATTTAATACAAATGAAATCTTTACCCATTCCTGCTTAAATAGCCTTCTCTTGACAAGTGAAATCATCTTGGTGTTTAATATAGTTGAAATAAAATTGCAAAAGGCTGTTTTGGCAAGATTGGGTTAAATTCATAAACCATTGCAAAGCATAACATTAGAATATCAAGACAATAAAAGTTGTATTAATTTAAAAATAAAATTCTGAAAATTTTGTTTGCTCAGGACCACTGTTAAGCGTAAAAAAAACTCTGAAAGTATTGTACGCTTGGCACCACTCCTGAGCATACAAAAATTCTGAAAATTTTGTTACGCTCCTTACCACTGCCAAGCAACAAAATTTCCCAAAATTTTGTCTGCTCAACACCTCTGTGGAATGTACAAAAATTCTGAACATTTTGTACACTTGGTAACACTGGCAAGTGTACAAAATTTCTGAAAATTTCATATGCTCAGCACCACAGCTGAATGTACAAAATTTCAGAAAATTGTGAAAATTTTGTATGCTTGGTAACACTGCTGAGCGTATAAAAATTCTGAAAATTCATTCTGAAAATTCTTTGTTTTTCCTAGTACTCAGAGAAGTTGAAATGATAGCAATGAAAAGGAAAAAAGACAGCGAAGAGTATTACACTGACATGCGAGCAGCAATAAGAAAATTTTGGAAATATACATATAGCACCGTGAGTAACTGTAGAAGTTATTATATATTTCAAATTTCTTAGGAAATTGCCATCGTAAAAGATAACTAGTCAATAAATTAATATTTACCTAACTGTATCTTTTCTTTTTTCATGTATTTTATTTTATTAGCTTTGCCAGATAAAAATGTTTATGTAATATATCATACACGGGGAGGAGTGTTTCATCAGGATATCCAAACACTGAGACGTTTGTTGAAAACCGAGGTGAAGCTGAGGTTTTTGAACAAACTTCGAGGTGTTTAGATATCCTGATGAAACACTCCTCTGAGTGTATGATATAGCATCTCAAACAAATTAGTATTTTAAGAGAAAATCAAGATGAAAGTTTGCTTAATTTATGTAATTTCTTCCTCCGATATCCAAACCACAGACACGGTACTGATTTCCTTTGTGTTTTCTTCATGAATTATTAATGAGTTTGAGATGTATAGATAACAATGTAGAAATGTTACTTAGTTAATACAAACTAAATGCTAGTAATGATGGCCAGGGATCCGCAACAGCGATTAGACAATTTAAGCAGGCCTGAGATATAACTTAATGTGATAAAGCTATATAACTATACCATTAGTGTAACTATATATAATTTGTACGTTATTAGTGTTGAGTTGGTAAAGTTTTTTTGTATGTTTTTTATGCAAGCTGTTACTTACAACCGCTTGTACAGCAAAAACATATGAAAAAACTTTATATATTGGACAAAATTGGATGGCTGTTGTTGCTTTTTAAGTTGTAAGTTATATTATTTTTGTAGAATGATCAAGATAAAAAAGATCAATTAGTTTATGCAGGCAATGTACAGAAGGAACTCTTAAAAGACAACACTTCACATTTCATCTTACGTTTGGCTTACTGTAAATCGTAAGTATACATCATAATATCCCATACAATTCTTTTTATATAATTTTAATCTGAATACCAGCTATGTATTTGTATTGTTGGTTACTGCATTGGACTAAGGTATATATTTTATTAAATTTAGTGATGAATTACAGAGATGGTTTATGTCACAAGAACTCGATCTGTTTAAGTGAGTGCTGTAATTATTTCTTTTTTGACAATTATGAACCTAACAGTAGCTCAGTGCACCCAGACTTAAAATTTTCTTTAAAATTTTCTAGAAATTCTTCAAACTTTTGTTTTTGATTTTTATTTCTTACAATTTGCCACATTTTTTAGATATCGATTTAAAGAAGAAGTCCTATCTGGCAGTTTTAAAAAAATTGAAAGATTTCTTGAAAAAAATAATTTAAAATATAGTCCAGTGAGTATATTTTTGGTGCATGGAAGATACATATATAACATATATTATATATATATATGAATTTGAAGATTTGTAATCCAGGCATAATGTAGTAGGTACCGTAAGTGTTCTCCAGATTATATTATAATCCGGAGAACACTTACCTACTATATATATATATAGTCAACATTTTGAGGTATCTAAGCCCACTTAAACTATGCTAAATTTGCTCTACCTTTATGGTATTGAGCACTTTCCGACATTCTGTGAACAAAATCACATGTGCTTGTTTGTATATATATACACTGTATATATATATATATATATATATATATATATATATATATATATATATATATATATAGTGTTTTTAGAGTTTTCATGTGCATTTTCTGATACTCATTAAGATTTCAAAAGAGGAGCGAAATAAGAGAAAAAGTGAATTGGCAGCTGCTGATTATAAAATGGACACAACTGCTGTTGAGGCAACAGACTTTTACAAGGTATATACACTGTATATAACAAATGTCCATATTTTCTACTATTTAATCTGGAATTTACCTATTTTTTTGTAAATGATTACACAATACTTTTTTTTAGGTTCCATTTATAGAAGTGCTGGATTTGGTTCGCTCAAGAAAAGTATTTTTAGAAAAGGTAGAAAAATCCAATTTATGATGCCTTCCTGTGGAAATGTTTACTTAATTGGAATATATTTAACAAAATAGAATTATTCTTTCTTATACCAACTTTATATAGATATTTTTCAGATATTTACTCTGATGAAGGGCTCTGCTCAAAACAAACCTCACTATTTCATTATCAAAACTTAACAGTTCATCACCTTTTCACTTTGCTCTAGATATTTCTCAGTCAGTTACTGGGAGCACACATTGTTTTATTTGACCTCCCTCCCCCCCACCCCCCTCCCACTAAAATGCCTGGATTTGCCAGTTGAATAACTGATGCAACAAATTGAAAATTTGGATGAATCCACTATTGCATGCTCTCAATTATAATTCTATTTTTCTAGGGCTATGCATATGTTCCAAAAGACTGTTTAGTCTCTATCATTAGCAACTGTTTCCAAATACAATTATCTCATGAATTAGCTGTAAGTGTTGGGAATTTTCACCACCAACTGTTCAAATTATTGAATTACTGGCTTTTTAGCAACAACTACAATCTCATCAGGTGTCTACACTTAATTTAATTGTATCAAATTTAATTTTTTAGTTAACTGCAGATGAATTGCCGGATTTAGGAGAAGATGAGCGTCTTTTGCCAAGATTAACAACTTTGAGGTATTCAAACCCCTTTTGTTGCACTGTTATTGCATTATGATGAACTGTATAGGTAGTCTGTACATGTAGTTGTAGGCTGTGTATCAGGAGGGGGTTATGGGGGTTGCAACCCCCCTTGGCATATTATATATGTATTCTTTGAACGGTATATTATATTATATATAATATATAAATTGTGTTTAGTGTATAATATAGCATATAAAAATCACTATTTCTGATCCTAATATTGTCCCCAAAATGCAGGAAATAGCATTTCAGGGTATCAGAAATCTAAAATTTTCTGGGAGAGCATACCCCCCAACCCCCCTATAGAGGTGTCAACCCCCTCTTTAAAAAAATCCTGAATCCACCCCTGTGTATGTAGTACATTTGCAAGCTTGGTGTAATGTAAGTGCAACATGTTTGATGAATGTCTACCAAATGTCTGTTATTATTACAATATTAGTGTGTTGATGTTGTTTTTATTTTCTTGATGACAGTGAGCTTCATCTTGGGCAAGGTTACCAAAACAAGAAAATCTTACCAGGTGAAAAAATCACCCTGGATCAAATTGATGCAGTATGTTACAAATGTTTTGTTTCTTTCTTTCTTCTTTTCCTCTCTCTTTCTTTCCCTCTTTTTCATTCTTTCTTTCCTTCTTTGTTTTCCCCTCCCTCCATCCTTCTTTCTTTCCTTCCTCCTTTTCTCCTTGCTTCCTTTATTCTTTCCTTCTCTCCTTCCTTCTTTTCTTCCTGCCTCTTCTCCCTTTCTTCCTTTTTCTCTTCCTCTCCCTTCTTCCTTCCTTCCTTGCTTCCTTTCCTTCCTTCTTTGCTTCCTTCTTTCCTTCCTTCCTTCCTGACTTTCCTCCTTCCTTCCTTCCTGACTTTCCTTCCTTCCTTCCTTCCTTCCTGACTTTCCTTCCTTCTTTCCTTCCTTCTTTGCTTCCTTCTTTCCTTCCTTCTTTCCTTCCTGACTTTCCTTCCTTTTTTGCTTCCTTCTTTCCTTCCTTTTTTGCTTCCTTCTTTCCTTCCTTTCCTTCCTTCCTCCCTTCTTTCCTTCCTTCCTCTCCCTTCCTTCCTGATTTCTTCTTTCCTTCCTGACTTTCCTTCCTTCTTTCCTTCCTCTCTCCCTTCCTTCCTTCCTTCTTTCTTTCCTTCCTTCCTTTCCCTCCTTCCTTCCTTCCTTCCATCCTGACTTTCCTTCCTTCTTTCCTTGCTTTTCTCTTTCCTGCATCCCTCCCTCTTATCCTCATTCTCTTTCTTCCTTTCTCTATTCCTCCTTCCTTCTTATTCCTCCTTTCTTCCTCTCTTCACACTAGCTTTCCTCATTCCATCTCATATTTTGTTCTAGATTTCAAAAACTTCCTACCCTCTTTGCATGAGGCAACTACACGAAGCAATACGAAGTGATCACCACTTAAAACATGGTGGACGATTGCAGTATGGTCTGTTTCTGAAGGTAGGAAACACTCCCGTAAGTCAGTATAGCCACCCCAGCCCAAACCCCAAAAGGTAGCCAGAGCGGTTGGTGAAAGGCTTTGATATTTTCATGTAGGGAATTGGCTTGACGCTGGAAGAAGCTTTGATGTTTTGGAGAAGTGAATTCACAAGAATTATGGACGCTGACAAGGTAGTGTACACTTCGGTGAATTTTTGCGGTGAACCGCTCACAAAAGCAACCTCAATTTTTTGTTGTAACTGTATGCGTACAAACGTACTAAAATGTACCATTTAGGAACGAAATGTTGACGTTTTTCACCATGGCAAATACACTTCTCTCAAGGCAATACTCGAGTTTTTTAATACCCCGAGAAGTTTGTTGTTCATATATACGTTCTCATTTAGTTTCAGAAGCAATACTCATACAGCATCCGACATAGTTTTGGAAAAGAAGGGAAAAGATTAGACTATACTCCGTACAGTTGCATGAAAATAATTCAATCCAATCACCCTGCAAAAGGCGATTATCACGGTAAGTGCAGCGCTGGGTGAGAAATCCGGGGAGGGTCTGGTGTACTGACTTTGGTGGTGGTGGTGGTGTTGTTGGCGCCTTGGTGGTGGTGTTGCTGCTACTATTGTTCTGGTGCTGAAATCTTACTTTATTTCCAGGTTGCCCATTTCGTCATTTCGATGCTGATAACTTGAAACAAAAATTAGTTAGTTACGGCGTTCCGAAACCTGGCGTTGACGAGGTATGCAAAAAAGCTTTTCAACCTTTTCCCGGGAAGAGAACTTTTCTAATTTTACTAAGATAGAGCTCGACAAAGGTCACAAATGAATGGTCGAACCTCAGCCGTGTTCATTTCTTTTTTCCCGTTTCTTAGATTCTAGGTCTCGTCAAAGATTGCCATTACCAGTTGGCGTGTGCGAGGTATTTTGAAGTCACTCACAAGGTACGCTAAGTTGTAGTGTAATCTAACAGACGTTTCACTCGATGCTCATGAAAACTGAGCAGTGTTACGCTCAAAATACCAGTTCGGTTTGATTTAACGTAAACCTTTCCTTGGATAATTGGTTATTTCAGCCACGAGTTTCCTCTGTAGCAGACTCAAGCGAATACCTCTATGCGCTAAGACATATTTCACATTGAACAGCGACCACAACTTCTAGCAGAAATTTACATCTAATACTTCGGAATTTTAGCCGATTTCCCACCTCTGTACCGACAATTTTCATCTCCACCTTCGGGTGTCTGTGTTATTTAGGGTCAGATTATCTCGAGGGCTAGATTTATTCCGTCTCTATGTAAACTCTTCCACCAGAGTTATCTCCGGGAGGCAATATATGCGGAATTATGTTGTTACCCGGAATAACTTGGAGTGAAGCCTGAAGCTAGGATTACCCTCTGAGATAACATGTCCTCCCACTTGACACAGACGATGTTGTGGTCGGGGTATGAGAGGTGGGACATTTTTCCGGAGGGTTGTGATTTCATTAGGTTTAGGGTCACCGGGGGTGTTGTGATTAGGTTTATGGTTTCCAGGGGGGTTAGGGTGGGGTGTGGAATTCATTTTTAAAAATGATGATTATTGTCATTTCTATGACATTTCACAAATGACGATAATCATCATTTCGAGATGAGAGAATATGCTGGAGATAACTCGGTAGATATTACTACGCGTGAAAGTAATGGTAACTTTTTCCCAGGTCTCTTTGGCTAACACGGATGCAGTAAACCACCCGAACAAATACGTCGTAGAAAGCCGACGAGTCTACGAGGAGCTGTCGAGTGGAACGATCAAGCAAGAACCACTGGACAATACTTCAATCGCTCACCTTCGTGGGGGAGTCGGTATAAAGACTGAGAAAATCATACCATCAACGTCACAGAAATTTGACGTCAAGAGTGAGCCCGCGAACGGACTGAAAGATGTGTTGGGCTATGATATAGAGATGGAAGATTTGGGTGACGATGATTTTGATAGCATACTGTGATGGGATGGTAGAGGGTCTTACGGGACGCCGAGGGACATAAACTTACCTTTGAACTAATGATCAGTCAGTGGTATGGATGAGTTGGGATATTGAGATACAGTAGAGGTACTAAGGGACACAAAGGGACATAAAGATGCGTGACATTATCGTTTAAAGCATTAACCGTGTTTAAAGGCACAGTGTCACTTGAAAAACTTCGCGGACAAATTCAAGTTTACATGATTAAAATTATCGTGAATATCACACGCGTCAAAACTTGCACTAAATAGTCCGTAGGAAAACGCACTAATAACTTACTCGTTTAAAGAATGTTATTCCTTTCCTATATAATTTTTGTCTCGCGCAAAACTATTAATTAAGCGGTAATTTAATACCCGACGCTGTGCCTTTAAATCAAGTTATCACCATGTAAATATTTAAGTAAAACATTTATGTTCTTTGATTGTTTTTGATCATTTTTGTTGTTTTAATGAACAGAGAAGCATGGTAGAAGCATTCGCAGAAAATTTCAAGAGAATCTGATGTATCGTCTTTGCGCCTAGTATATGAATTTTGCCACGGCTGGTTTGTTTTTGAAGGAATTTGGGCTCTCGGTAACAATGTCTTTTGACGTACGTAAATGGACAACTATGCTTAAAGAACAATGGATTTCAGTATCAATGATCCATCTGCGCGTACATCATCACAAGGCATTGTTACCAAGAAGCCCACATTTTCTCAAAAAACAAACTAGCCATGGCAAAATTTGATAGTTAATAGCCAGTAGACTATAATGCATCAGATTCTCTTGAAATTCTCTATGAATGCTTCTGTCATGCTTTTCTGTTCATTAAAACAATAAAAATGGCAACGAATTTTTCACTTTATAGATACTTTAAAATGTCAAACACGGAATGACAATTCACTATAGGAGCTAGGATACTTTTTGAGGTGTTCAAACTGACTTGAAAACTTGCGTTAAGGCCATGTTACACGGTGCAATTTTTCATGCAACTTGTCTCGCAATGATGATTCATGCAGCATTGCAGTTGCAAGACAGGGGGTGTTACACGCTGCAACGCGTTTATGCAATTTTCCAATGATTTGGATTTCGATAAAAGCGGGTAGAGGGAGAGACTCGATTGAGTGCCAAATCATAACAAAATATTGCGAGACAAGTTGCCGGAGGGGTGTTACACGGTGCAACACTGAAACAAATTGCTGCAATCGTTGCAGAAAGTAGAACCTGATTCTATTTTGTGCAACGATTGCTGCAACTTGTCTCGGAACGATTTTGACCATTGCACAGCATGTTACACAGTGCAATGGTTCGTGCAACTTGTCTTGTTGAAATGAAAAATTGCACCGTGAAACAGGTGTAATGTTTTCAGTCTTCTAGACATACCAATGTTTCTATTAAGTTTTTTTTTCATATAAATAGTTTCAGATTTTCAGCTGAATTTATATTTACTTTGACTACGGTCCTCTGTGAAAGAAACTGACTGAAAACCAGTCTCCCCGTGTCTAATGTAGTGCGCAAACAAACACGTCACTCGACGATATTCAACCGAAGTCCAACGAAACCACAGGAAACTTTCAAACGCTTTCCACACAACCAACATCATAACACCGAGGTAAAGATTCATCCAAAAATGATCCTTTTTGACTCTGTGGTAGTCCGGCATTCCCATGTACAGACCAACGGCTATAGTTGATAAATACAAGATACTCCATGCCACACTACACAAGCTGACTACGTCATCAGGTTCCAGCAGCACCTTGTCATCTCTGGTCATGTTTACCACCCAGATACAACTCGTTGAAGTGAATTCGGTAACAACGAACTGAATATTGTGTTTGAGTTTTCGGTAGTCTTCAGAATGATAGCCTATTATTTCTAAGACAAGCTCGTACACTGCGAAGATAAAAATCACGCGGAATAACCCTTGAAGGATGCGAATTAAGAACATAAAGTAACTGGCTGCGTGGAAAGCCAGACTGACAAGGCGTTCACATCCTCCAAAGTAGACCATAGTTGTTAGAAGGAGCAGACCTATGGCCATGCTTATTGTGCTGTCCGCTGACCAGCATAAGAAGTGAAGGACGAGTAAACACTGTACTGTGCGACTGTTTAGTAGTCTTTGTAAAATGTTCAAAGTCATGCGCAGAGCGCTCCTCTCTTCTGGCACGGCTTCCATGATGTGCCTGGGGTACCTGCCATGTGAATTTTAAACAATGGTTAACGTACGTGATGGTGGTGTTACGTAACTGCTAAAATCAACCACTAAAATTCGAATCGAATTCTGAGTTGAATTACGAGTTGAGTTATGAGTGGAATTAGAAATCGAATTAGAAATCGAATTTTCAACCATAGCAGACGTCGCATTACGAGTCGCGAATTTCTGAGATATCGAGTCGAGTCGAGTCACTCAGGCGTCGAGTCGCGAGTCGATACATGATCCTGGTCATACGGTCGCCAATCTAAACTGTTGAGTACGCAAGCAGACTTCATTTTCTCAGCGGTTCAGAAACGAAACATTTGTCGGGTTCCTTTAGGTAGCTAACCACTTAGTTTATACGCTAACGCGACCAAAGTACTGGTTTACACACTATGCGGACACCCACGATGATTAAGGACCACCTGCGTCGTCTCATCAACTCGACAATGTAGATCAGTAGTGACCTGTTGTCAAGGCATCCATTCAAGCTTCGCGCTTTTTCAGACGTCTTCGACTTCAAAAGACCAACTAAATTAAGCAGGCTTGAGTTTTTACCCTACTGTATTTCGTGATCATACCACAATCATAAAACAAGGAAGCTTTATGGGTTTATGAATGAACGGAAAGCAATATACAATGTTAGCTAGAGTTTCAACACAGCAAGTGAGCATATTTAAATTATGGCGGGCTAAATTAGAAACGTAAAATATATTTATCGACTGATTACAATAACGGATTGAACTTTGACCAAACTAGTTGAGCTTACCTAGTTTATATAATCCTTCGAAGGCTTTGCACTACACTGAAACCATAAAAGCAATGGGTGAATCAGTTACTTTCATTCAGTTCAGGACAACAGTCGCTGACTTATAATATAGGATACAGTAGCGATATAAACAGTTGATTTTTGAATAATTTATCACACTTGGCTGCATCTGTCATTAGTTGAAACACTTTAATCGACCAACGAAAATGGTTGCTCTGAGCCTCTGACCAATTATCTTAGTTTCAAATTTAAATTGTCCTAGTTCAGCCAATCACAACATTGTACAATATCACTGATTGCATTTCGCTTTATCAGACGGTGTCATTTTACAAATGGTATCGATAGCTTTTGATAGATTGACCACTTTTATATGTTTACATGTAGTGCATATATGGGTTTGATACAAAAATGTTCTTGATCCCCAGACAGAGATCGAATTACTAGTGTACAACCGTCTACTTTGAATAAAGTTGGACGGTAAATTCATGGTCATAATTATGTGCTTCAATAAGATGTAGTTAATTTTATTTTTATTTATTTTTATTTTAATAACTTTGCCATACACATTACAAACATAAATACAGACATTAAGACAATAGGCTGGGTAACCGCAACAGCTAGTGCCAACATAGTCCCTGGAATTAAAGTGTCTGGAAACGCGGCGTACTTCAAAGAGCACACTTTTTGTTCCCTCTCAATTCTGATCACGTGGGAAGAAGGGGCACGTTTCAGATGTTATCTGTTTAGCCACGCTCAGCAAAAGTACTGCCTGGCGCAAATTGTTCAACATTTGGATGTAGAGTAATAATCGCGGAGAAAAAACACGAAAGGATAAGTCTATTAAGCATTCCATCTACGTCAAATGTTGCAAAGGCGTCTTGGCGAAGAGAAATAATAAATATTACGGTATTACAAAGGAACACGACGACACGTCGTTGTTGATATAAAAGATATTCGCATAAATAGACGAAGGCAACGTACGCATTTGTAATAGACATTTCCAACCAAGTGACATTGAAGTTAGTATATAAGTATATACACGCTACATTATATAATTTGGTTATCTGAATTTAATGATTTCCAGAGAAAGTTATACTTTATCCGATGATAGAATGACTTGACAGCTGGTTTAATAATAGTAGGCCTCGATCGCATTTGTTTGGTCTCACTTTATTTAATATTTCTCGATTATTTCTTACTTTAAATCGTTAAAAAAAAAACAGATTGTGACTCAGAACTAGCCTGCCCTAAATGCAACAAGCAGTTGCGCATCACGTTTGCCAAAACGAGTGCTAGAGCGGGAAATAAGTCTGTTATGTCATGCACCGCGCAAACCTTCGGTCAGTGGGCATGGCCTTGGTAAACTGACTAAAGTCGAAAATACCGCTATCCATTCCAAGTGGTTAAAGGCAATATACCAGTTTTGTGAAGCGGAGAGAATCGTTAAAACAAGTGGTCGAATTCGCTCAGATTGCATTAATAAAACTTCCATATATATGGGTTTCGCGACAAAATAATCCGCGGGTCGGGTGAGTTTGTTTACTTAACATGCTGCATTTCAATACAAATTTTAGACAACTACACAGAAACCGGAGCTGGAGCATCACAAAATTTGCCATAAAAACCCCATGCACGAGTCAAGTTAAGCACAGAGTGAAAATTCTGAATGATGCACGTACGCGTGCAGTAGTTGACAACAGAATTTTTACCTTTTATCAAGTGTTGGAAAGACCCCAATGTTTCTCGCAATGTAGAATTTATCTCAACACAAACACAGTCTAATTAATAAAATTACAACCTACTTCTTTTCAATTCCTTCTTCAAGGATTAAAATACATCCTGATGGCTGAAATCTGTCACGATGTGCATGGTTAAAGAGTAATTTGATGGTTGGAGTCCATCAAATGAGGATTGCAGGGAAACGCTCAGGCAACCCAAACTTGATCTGTATGAGTTCAAGTACATTATAAATGCTAATGCCATTTCTATTCAAAGAAAAAATGTTTGCCAGTGATACAAGGAAATGTTTCAGGATGTCATAAAAAGGAAAAGCACTGATATCACTAATCTGCCATTAAAAGCCAGAAAGCATACTGTAGAGAAGTCTGTGATCACTGCACAGGATAATTTATTATGTATTACCAGTAAAATAATAACAAAGAGAACAATTGCATGGTATATAATCTTTAAATAGCATTTAATTGATGAAAAAGTTAAGACCACTCATTTTAATATGTACAGAAAATAATGATAACAAGTTTAAAAACACAAGATAGTTACTAATTACCAAAAGACAATATGCTTTGACAAAACTAATAATTTAAATCTCAGCAGGTCACAGTCGACAACAGAAGTTTAATTAGAATTTTCCAACAACTTGGCTGAGCGCAAAATAAATAGCCATAGAATTGCTAATCGCTCGATTCCCCTTTTCGGTGCCTGTATATGTTTCTGATTTCGACAAGCCAGAAAGCGGTTAGTTATTGCGAATAAACACCCGACTGCAGAAAATTTTGTTTAGCCCCTTCGGCAATGTTTGATGGTTTGACAACACCGCACATGTAAGGATGTCAGCTTGTGGTTGTCTTCTCCCGTTTCACAGCCTTTTACTAAGCTAACTGTGGTTCCTTCGAACATGTAAGGTCAAACCATCTTTCGATTTCATGTTTTGATGCACATAACACACAAAGAACACTTGGGGGTTCCTGCATCTGAAAATACAAAGAACCATTTCAGCCTTCGGTGTTCCTAATGTCCTGAGAGCAGCTACTTATCGTATTATAAACATCGATAAAACACTTACAGCGCTGACAATAGTCTCCATTTGAGCTTCAATCTCCGCCGCATCCATCTCCAGTAAATTTAAATTTATCGCTAAGGTATCATCTCCAAAATCAAACTCATCATCGTCAATATTTCACTTGGAAAGCGCTCGCGCCTTGTTCTGTCGCCATATTGATAGCCTTGACCGTGCCCCTTCATGTCACGTGATACGCTTACCTCAATATGGGCAAAGCTTGCCGTGTTTTTCCTTTGAAGTACGCCGCGTTTCCAGACACTTTAATTCCAGGGACTATGGTGCCAATTACTGCGGCCCCAAAACAACTGCGGCCCCAAAACAAGTTCGATTTAATTGTTACTTTAAAAATACATAACGATATACAACATATATTAAATACATTAAATTTACTACGATATCTACTAAAAGCAACACGATGGTGGGTTCATAAGGCTTCGAGCTGTGTTGCATTTTGCTTTTCCATGTTAATTCGTGGGTCGCCTACGTCATTTGTGTTGTTAAGTGCGTTAATATAGTAGTTAAATAGTAACTTCTTGAAGTTTGAGAGAGTGATGTTTTTTTGTTGTAATCGTTTTTGGTAGTATGTTCCATGTTCTTGTTGTTAATAAATGTTATCTTACAGCTGTACCACTGGCGAAGAAGGGAGATCCGCTAAAGTTTAACCCCCGTGCCTACCCCTGGTGTGTGTCCGTTTTATGTCACGTGTGCGCGCTCTTAGGGACATAGAGGCCTGAGTACGAGTGGGTACTTTCCCGCGCGAATGCGCGCTCACGTGGTGTCAACATTGAATCCCAAGATGGCGGGCGAGCAAGAGCAGTCAAGACTGAACAGAACGACAGTTTTTGGCTGAATAAATTCATATTTTCCAAAATAAGAATTTGGATATTGATCATGTTGAATGGCAAAGGCAAGCCACGTACGCAAAGGAAGTCATTATCGTTGAAAAGGTCCAAAGACAAGGTATTAAGACAAAGAAATGTTTTTTAAGAATACTCAGATTTATGAGTTGCGACTTTAAATCCCTACACTGAGATTTGGCAAAAGTATAATGTTGACTGATAATGTCGGATGCTAAAATGTACTGTACTCTAGATTCTGTATATTAAGGCACATTTAATAGATAGTTTAGTTCTATAATAATGAGAATAGTAATAGTGTAAATAGTATTAAACAGTATTATATTAACAGTATTATTAACAGTATTAATAGTAATACGAGTCGTATAAATTCATCATTTCATAAATTCATTGATTGGGGAAAATCATCAAATTCCCCTGTGGTAGAATAGCCTTCTTGGTCAAAATACTCCTCCCTGGGAAATATAGTATTAAAATAGTATTTATACCCTTTCACTCCCAACTTTCTGGGAGCTCTCCTATTGATGAGTAAAATCGTCTGGTGATAGACACAGTAAAATAATCTGGCATTAGACAGAGTAAAATAATAAAGTATGGAAAAATCCATATTTGGGAGTGAAAGGGTAAAGTGCTACAATATAGTATTAAAACTATTTTACGTGTCAAAAAAACTGTCCCTTGCAAATTTCCCTGTCTGGGGACATGTCAATATCCCACCAGTGTCCCATGCCCCACCCTGGGGCTTAACAATGATAGGTACATTAGAGTGTCTAACTGATCATAATAGAACATTACAGCTTCGTCTTGGGGCTCTGAAACATCTCCTGCAAACATCTGTTAAATTACACCAAGTGGGTACTTGAACCATCTGTACAGTACACACACTGAACAACATCTGTTTTTCTTAGGATTCTACTTCTGGAAAACCTAACTCTAGTGGAGTTAACATTTCAAAATTATTTCTAAAGGTACATGTCTTCACAATCTATAATATTACTTAACTTTGAGAATTATTGGTTGGGTACAAGCTAAGGGGAGTAAAAATGAGAGGGGATGAAAGGAAAATAAAGACTCAAATGAGGAAAATGGAGGAGTGACTAGCAGTGTACTTGGTGGTCTGCAGAGTACCAGTGTGCTAATTCTGAGATGGTAGTACATGTATTATGTACAGTAACTGTACATGTATAGTGTTAAATCCTTTCTTAATTTCAAATATACATGTAATATAAATTGTATGTGCATGTATCAAATTCTGTGAAAATTTTAGATTAATGAAAGTGGTGAAAGTAGAAGTTCTGACAGTGATCAAGGACTAGAACCACAAACGAAAAAACAAAAAAAGGAGAATATTCCTAAAAATAATGAATCTTTTGGTGTTGAGGACACAAGTATTGCCATTAACTCTCTGCCAGAAGAACCTCTCAATGGTGACATTCAGTTGTTGAATACTGATGAAGTATTATCAAGTCCTGCTACTACTGATACCCAATCATTTTGTCACCCAAAGAAAACAACTTTAAAAAAATTAAGCTCATCTACTATTCGTTCAAATTCCACCATAGATCAACATCCTAGCAAAAATTTATCATTTTCTAGTAAAATTATTAAAAAGTATTCACAAGTAGAAAGATCTTCAGCAATGATGGATAGTTCAACGTCAGATGACGACATGGTCATCCCCCCAACCCCACCCATCGCTTCTACGTTTAGAAATAAGCAGTTCTTCAAAATATCTAATACAGGAGAACTTAAAAGCAAAGCAGAGCTGCAAACCTCAAGCTATTTTTCTAGCGTTCAACCAAGTAACCCAAAGAAATATTCTTTGTCTTTAAAAACTAAAATGAAACGAAATAGTAAAGTTGTTACAGCTACACCAACGCTCGATGTTTTTTCAAAAGATCGTAAATTATGCACGTCTATGAATCGAGGTCTATCCTCGTTTGGAATGGCTTTAGATGAGAGTATTTTAGACAAGGAAGATGCAACGGTGGTAGGCACGGATCCAAGCAAAAACAAGAACCAAGAAGATACTAATTCAAACTCGGTGAAGCGTTTCTCTTTACAAAACACAAGAAAAACTTACAAGCTTTCAAGGAAAAAGAAGGTTCAAGCTGAAATCAGCGAAAAGTCAACGTTGATCAAGAAGTTGGGTGTTCCTTCTGCTGAAAACAATAATTCAATGATAGACGCAGAGATTGAAGATGATCTGTTGTTAAGTTACGGTGTGGCTTTACAAGTTAATAGTGATAAGGATCTCTTAGATCCGTCAGTGGTTAGGGACTGCGATGTAGAAAGATGTGAACGTGATTTGGCTCAAGGACAGTTGCATGGTAGATCTTTGAAACGATTTGCTGAGCGGGGGATATCACCTTTGGCAAAGAGACTATCTACTGGAGATACTGAATGTACCAGAGTTCGGAGTAACAGCGCCAATTCTGACAGCACTACGGTAGACGACGCAAGATTGATTGTTATGGCAGAGGATATGCAGTTACTAGAAACCTCTATAGTTCCACCATCTCCGAAAGGTATGGTCTCAAAAACTACGACAGAGCAAATGGATTCAACTTCCAGTCCTTGCGATGATCTTGGCCAGAGTAACAACGCCAACTTTGACAACACTACGGTAGACGACGCAACATTGATGGCAGAGGATATGCAGTTGTTAGAAACCTCTTTTGTTCCACCATCTCCGAAACATGATGTTTCAAAAACTACAACAGAAGAAATGCCCGCAGCTTCCAGATCTGGCGATGATATGTTCGACATTTCCATGAACAGTTTAAATAATGAGGAGCTACATGCATGCGACTTCATGGAAGGAATTGTTTGGTCACCTTCACCTAAGAAGTTTGCAGCCAAAAACGAATCATTGCCGGTTTTACATGAGAAACATTACATGAAAATAACAAACGGTGCTACTAAAGATGCCAGCTTGGATTCCGATGAGGACGGGTATGATGGATGGTACTTGTACTCAGATAGTGTCACTGATGATACCAGCGTGGATTCTAATCTTGCTGTACAACTTAAAAAGGAGGAGTGTGAGGGACGTTACGTCACAGAGAGTGCCACTAAAGTCACCAGCGTGGATTCTCACCTTGCTATACAACTTAAGAAGAAGGTGTGTGAGGAACGTTACCCAACAAAGCGTGCCACTAAAGTCACCAGCGTGGATTCTCACCTTGCTGTACAACTTAAGAAGGAGGAGTGTGAGGAATGTTACACAACAAAGCGTGCCACTAAAGTCACCAGCGTGGATTCTGATCTTGCTGTACAACTTAAAAAGGAAGTGTGTGAGGGACGTTACATAACAAACAATGCCACAGAAGTCACCGGCGTGGATTCTCACCTTGCTGTACAACTCAAAAAGGAGGTGTGTGAGGGACGATATACAACAAAGCGTGCCACTAAAGTCACCAGCGTGGCTTCTGCTCTTGCTGTACAACACACCAAAGAGGAGTGTGACTGTGAGGAATGTTCCATAACAAAGAGTGCCAGAGAAGTCGCTAGTATGGATTCTGATCTTTCCTTACAAGCCAATGAGGAGTGTGAAGGATGTCACTGGTGCACAGCAAAGAGTGGCACTGAAGACACCAGTCTTACTGTACAAGCCAAAAAGGAGTATGAAGGTATGTCGTCTCTTTAAGTATCTTATTCGCCGTGTTGCCTCACACCAAATACCGCACAAGTTTATTAGTGTTTTACAAAGGAAACTAAGCCATCAATGAACGCTGTGTAATTGCTGTGCGTGACTGACTACATAACCTTACATAGATATTTGTTTTTAGAAACCGTTAAACAGCAAGGATACCAACGATTCCTCGTGTTAGAAGTTTGCCAGAGAGAAATAACGAATTCCGTCACGTCTCGTCCGAGTGGTGTTGAGAAGGTCCTGAGGTTGTTTGATCTGTCGATTAATTCAGAGCAGTATTGTCAGCTGAGGGATGATTGGAAGAGGACCGAGGTGGAACATGGAGATATTGTGAATATCGTAGGTACGAAAAATTGAAGATTTTTTCACACTAGCAAAGTTATTTGTTCTCAGCACGTCATTTCGCTACGTCATCTTGCTACGTCACACTACATCTCCCGCTACATCGCCTCGCCACGTCATCTCACACGTCATCCCACTGGGTCATCTGACACGTCACACACTAGGTCATCTTGATACGTCATCTGACCGCGTCATCTCACACGTTATTTACCATGTCATCCCACTACGTCATCTCACTACGTCATCTTGCTACGTCATTTCACACGTCATCCCATTACTTCGTCACACGTCATTTCCACACGTCATCCCACTAATCTTGCCAGGTCATCTCGTGTCTAATGTATGTTCATATTCCTTTATTTTTTTAATTCATCAGGCCAACCCATCTCAGCTGATAGTCCGTACATCTTAGACAACCAAACAGAAAGATATATTATAGTTCATCCAGATATTCTGGTTTCTCCCACATCAATCTCATCTTCTATCAGATGTTTAAGAAGAAGCATCTTAGAGAAACATTTCAAGACTGAAGGCCAAGTTGAAGTGATGTTTCTTGGCACATTGCTGCATTCTATCTTTGATTCTGCATTGATAGCGAAAGGTATAAGATGTATATTTGTTAATTGTACAAGCTGTTGTTAAGTGTTAAGACAGGACTTGAACCAGGGCTAACCAGGCCCTGTAATTGTATCTGGTCACCAGAAGGTTGCAGGTTCGATCCTTGTGCAGGGTTCAGTACCATTTCTAAACATTCAGAACTATTTCTTACACCAAGTAATTGAGCTTGATAAACAGCTACCAAACGTTTCTTACATTACACCAAGCTCGCATGTTTGTCTTGGCGTTTCATATTGTATTTTTTTCCCTTAGACTTTTCTAAAAAGTTTGTTCTGGATGAAACGAAGAAACTCCTGCAGAACTTGCCCAACCTCGTAGAACTTTATGGTCTGGGTATCACAGAGCAAGACATTTTATCAAAAGTAGAAGCACAAGCGACGTGCATGGCTGAGTGGAGTGAAAAGTATTTCCACAAGGAACCACATTCTGTACACGGCCTGATTGATTTTAAAGATGGCGCTACACTGAAGGCAAACTCCTCTGAGAATATTGCTGTTTGTGTTTCCCAAGTTGTCGATATAGAAGAATGCGTTTGGTCTCCGAAGTTTGGATTAAAAGGTGCGATAGACATTCAGGTGTCTTTTAGCAGCGTGTGTGAGTGAGGAATTCAAATGTGAAATGTATGTGAAATCGGCAATCAAACCGAAAACCTTTCAGCGAGGCTGAGTGTTTGTTTTTACTTTATTTTCAGGAAAAATGGACGTAACTGTCGAAGTTAAAATCAATAAAAATCCGAACATTATGAAAAAGAATAGAACTTTATATGAAACCGCAGTTTTACCTCTTGAGTTGAAGACCGGGAAATTATCTTCTAAACTAGGTAAATGTTTAGTCATAATACAACGAATTATGTATGTGAGGTTCTGTCTGTCTGTCTGTCTGTCTGTCTGTCTGGGTGTTTGTCTGTGCATGTGTATGTAAGCCTGTTAATCAATGTCTGTTTCTGTGAGTCTGTTAGTTTGTTTGTTTGTCTGTGCGTGTGTCTCTGTCTGTACATGCGTCTCTGTCTGTACATGCGTGTCTGTTTGTCTGTACATGCATATATGTCTGTTTGTCTGTGCATGCGTGTTTGTTTGTCTTATTTACAACTGCAGTAGTAAAGTTACCTCCCGTGTTAATGTTTAGGTTCCGTAGAACATCGAGCTCAGGTAATCCTCTACTCTATGTTCATGATGGATCGATATCCTAGCACAATGGACACTAGTCTTCTGTTGTATCTAAAAGCGGGACATATGTTGGGTGTACCTGCGTATTGTCACGAGAAACGAGCTCTGGTGATGAAAAGAAATGAAATGACACGATATTTGTCTTGTTCTTACATGGAGACGGCAGTACAAAAAATGCCAGGTACGCTGCAAGTGAAACATTTTGAGCAAGAGAATGTATTATGTAACAGTTTAATGAAAGCGAAAAATGGCTGCCGTAGCACGGACAGAAAACAGACTGACTGATCAACCGACAGACAAACAAACAAACAAACAAACAAACAAACAAACAAACAAACAAACAAACAAACAAACAAACAAACAAACAAACAAACAAACAAACAAACAAACAAACAAACAAACAAACAAACAAACAAACAAACAAACAAACAAGCAGGCATGCAGGCAGGCAGGCAGACAGATAAATGCAAGCAAGCAAACCGACAGACAATCAGTCAGTCAGTCAGTCAGTCAGTCAGTCAGTCAGTCAGTCAGTCAGTCAGTCAGTCAGTCAGTCAGTCAGTCAGTCAGTCAGTCAGTCAGTCAGTCAGTCAGTCAGTCAGACAGACAGTCAGTCAGTCAGTCAGTCAGTCAGTCAGTCAGTCAGTCAGTTAGGTAAAGTGAAAATATGGTAAACTGCTAAGAATAGTTTTGATAACGAAATACTGACGTTTCAAGCAGAGCTCTTCATCAGAGTAAAATGTAGAGTGCTGTGTAGGCAGTGTTTTGGATAGAGCAAAGTGAAAAGGTGGTAAACTGCCCAAGATTTTTAGTAACGAAATACTGACGTTTCTGAATAGTAAGAATGTCTTTCTTTTTCTAGCAATGCTTCAGGATCAACGAACTTGTAAATATTGTTCTCAGGCAAAGGTGTGCACATTGTATCACAAGAGTGTCGAGAAAGGCGACAGTGAGAGCGCAGGAATGGGAGAGTTATTTGACAATATGACCAACCATCTTTCCGCTGACCATCTCGAGTACTTCGCTCATTGGAATATGCTTATTTCACTTGAATCCAAAGAAATGAAGGTAAGAAGTTAAACACTGAATTTTCACTCGTAATGCTGTGGGAGTGTTTGTAGCAAAGTGGTTAGCATACGCGCTTTTTATCTCTGCAACCCAAGTTCGGTCCCTGCTCGAGGCAGTTATCAGATTAATATTTCACTTTGACCACATGCGACTAGAAGAGTGCTTCCAGTTTGACTCTACCAAACGCCGGGTACTCCAGTTTCCTCCTGTAGTTACACTGGACCTCTAGGGAGAACAGTTTAGATATGACTGCTAGCGTTATCCAGTATAAATAAAGTTAGTTTAGTTTACTCCAGTTTCCTCCTGTAGTAACACTGGATCAATGAAGGATGGTCCTTACTGGACGTCTAGGAAGAACAGTTTAGATATGACTGATAGAGTTATCCAGTATAAATAAAGTTAGTTTAGTTTACTCCAGTTTCCTCCTGTAGTAACACTGGATCAATGAGGGATGATCCTTACTGGACCTCTAGGGAGAACAGTTTAGATGACTGATAGAGTTATCCAGTATAAATAATGTTAGTTTAGTTTACTCCAGTTTCCTTCTGTATTAACACTGAATCAATGAGGGATAGTCCTTACTGGACCTCTAGAGAGAACAGTTTAGATATGACTGCTAGGGTTATCCAGTATAAATAAAGTTAGTTTAGTTCTTGGTCAGTGGTTGTAACAAGTGTGGTGTTTTGTTTCTTTAGAAGAGCAATCATGAGAGGGATATTTGGTGTCTTAGCGGTTCAGAAAGAGAAGAACTTGGCTACTGCTTCAGTAAGATGGCCCTTGTGTCGTGTGAAGCGTCCACTAATCCTGACGAATCTGGTCGTTTTGTGAATAAGTTTAGCAAACAAGAGCCAAAGACATCTCAGGTCTCCTTCTCAGAAATGCGCATATCCAAAGGAGATTATGTTGTTGTCAGTCAGGATAACAGATTGACTGCATTGGCTACAGGTACTTGTTACTGCATGCGTCAAGACAGTTCTCCATTTGCTGCTAACGTGAAGTGTGGAGTGTTCCTTCCTTCCTTTCCTTCCTTGATTGCTTCATTCATTCATTCATTCATTCCTTCCTTCCTTCCCTCCTCCATCCCTCCCTCCATTCCGTGTTTGTTTACTTGCTTGCTTCTTTCTTTCCGTTTTTTCTTCCTTCCATCTATGCTTTCTTTCTTCTAACTTTTCTTTAATCAATTTCTTCTTTTGTTCCCTCCTTTCCTTTCCACCTACTTTGATGCTGAGGTGAAATGGTAGAAAAACAAAAACGTGAATGAGAGTCACAATCTAATTCATTTTAGGTTTTCTTACGGACGTCTCAGAGGAATTTGTGTCAGTTTTATTGGACAAGAATTTAACGAAATGGTATGTTGCACAGTGGTTAGTGCACATGCTTTTTAC
Source organism: Paragorgia papillata (assembly GCA_035771165.1). NCBI lineage: Eukaryota > Metazoa > Cnidaria > Anthozoa > Scleralcyonacea > Coralliidae > Paragorgia > Paragorgia papillata. The sequence goes on from JAWNZC010000319.1 coordinate 534,961, forward strand.
TTCCGCGATCCTGGTTCAATTTCTGTAGTCTTTCCAGTCTAGTGTAGTCCAGTTTAGTGCATAAGTTTCATTTCTGTGTTATAATTAAGTAATTTGTATTTGAATACAGTGTATTTATTTGTGTTTCTTTTCTTTTAGTTATCACCATATTAATGCTGCCAAAGGCAATGCTCTTTATCGTATTGATAAAGCTGAGCTCTCGGCTGGTGCTGTAATTCAGTGGTCCAACCTTGCCAAGCTGTTCTTTACTGATAGAGAGCAAGATGCTAAGCTTCGTAGGTTGGTTGTGGACCTCGAGGCCCCGACGTTTTCCAGGTAGAATGAAATTAATCTCCTAGTCAGGTCTCTGCAGTAGCTAGGTGCCTTTTTGGGAAGCATGGAAACACAATTCGTCTCACCTTACTCATGTCATTCTCTCATCTCATCTCCCCCATCCCACATCACCTCCACTCATCTCTTCACATCCCATCTAATGTCATCCCATTCCAACTCATCCATTTATCTCTCATCTCATTTTAGTTCAGAATCCTTGCCTAGTCAGAAATCAGAAGTTCGAAATATTTTAAACGACTTGAATAGTGACCAAAAAATGGCGATATCCCAAGTTCTTTCTGCTCAAGACTATGCTTTAGTTCTTGGAATGCCTGGTACGGGAAAGACAACTACTACAGATTGTTTAGTAAGAGTTCTTAGGACGCGTGGTAAATCTATACTACTCACCAGTTACACTCATTCAGCCGTCGATACTATTCTTCTAAAGCTCAAACAGGCACGTAATACATTGCTGATCTGTCCCCAAGAATCTGGTTTGATTGTTTGTTAACTCAGGTTGTCATTTGTTTGTTTGTGTGATTGCTTGCTGGTTTGTGTGTGTTTGTTTCGTTGTTTGTTTGTTTCGTTGTGTGTTTGTTTACTTGTTTGTTTTCTATTTTCTTGTTTGTTTGTTTGTTTGTTTTTATTTGCTTTCTTGCTTGCTTTCTTGCTTGTTTATTTGCTTGCTTGCTTTTTGGCGTGTTTTTTTTTTTTTTTTGCTTATTTACTTCTTTGTTTGTTTGTTTGTTTACTTATTTCTTACTCGTTGTTTTGGCATTAACAGAGTAATGTGGATTTCTTGCGTCTTGGTTCCGTAAAAAAAATCCATCCTGATATTCAGCCTTACGCTCTTAGTAATGCCGCGAAGCATGTGCAAACGGTCAAAGAACTAAACGAATTTTTAGACACTAAGGTATTGTATGTGCATTTATATAAAAAAAGTTCACATGGCTTACATTGCTCTCCTTCATTCTAACTTGCCTTGCTTTAGTCTGCCTTGCCTTGGGCTGTCTTAATTGCCTTGCCTTGCCTCGTCTGTTCTCTCTAGTATTGCCTTGTTCTACTTGCTATTACACACACTTTTTTTCCCATTATTTCTGTCTATCCTAATATCTGTCAATTCGTACAATTTATTTCTAGATGATAGTTGCAACAACATGTTTAGGATCAAACCACGCTATCTTCAGTCAAAGATCCTTTGATTATTGTATCGTCGACGAGGCCTCGCAGATCACTCAGCCAGTTTGTTTTGGTCCGTTAAGACATGCTTCAATCTTTGTTCTTGTTGGAGATCATTACCAGCTACCACCTTTAGTACTGAGTTCAGAAGCTAAGTATGTCTTTAAATTCACTATCTACTGTTCGACGTTTTTGTCGCGCTTTATCTCATTCATTTATCTATCAGTACAGACAGACAGACAGACAGACAGACAGACAGACAGACAGACAGACAGACAGACAGACAGACAGACAGACAGACAGACAGACAGACAGACAGACAGACAGACAGACAGACAGACAGACAGACAGACAGACAGACAGGCAGGCAGGCAGGCAGGCAGGCAGGCAGGCAGGCAGGCAGGCAGGCAGGCAGGCAGGCAGGCAGGCAGGCAGGCAGGGGTCTATCCGTCAACCCTTTCATTCATCTAGACAGCCAGGCAACCGGCAATCTTTCGATCGATCACTGACTGTATCTATCCATCCGTCCACCAACCGCTCCAGCCAGCTATTCATTTGCGTAACCATTTGTCTGTCCATTCTCTGTTCTTCTATATCCATTCCATCTGTCTATCTATTTATCTGTCAGGTCTGTCGGTCTATCCGTCCATTCGTCCATTCAGGTCTGTCTGTCCATTCAAGTCTGTCTGTCTGTCTTTGTCTGTCTGTCTCTCTGTCTCCGTCCGTCTAGAATGGGTCTTGTACAGTCAAGAGGATACTTTGAGGCAGAAGAAACGAATACCGGTCCCACGTCATGTTATCCAACAATTCACAAACGTCATTTTCTTTCAGGGAAATTGGTATGGACATCAGTTTATTTAGACGTCTTTCCGAGAGCCATCCTCAAGCTGTAGTAAACCTGGAGCATCAATATCGTATGAATAAGGACATCATGCTACTATCTAACTCGCTTATTTATCAACATCGCCTAAAATGTGGCACAGAAGAAATTGCTAATTCTACGTTAACTCTGCCAAACTGGGACTCCTTCAAGACGGCAATTACAGAGATGAAAGTACAACAGAAAGGTTTGTTCGCAAATAACATTTTTTTGAAATGTGGGGAGACGGGGGTGTAAGAGATTTTTGTTTTTATCATACTGGGCCTCTCATTGGCTATATATTTCTTCAAATAGTAAAAGGGTGGTTAATGGTTAGAGAGTGTGACTAGTTCTCACAAAGTCTGTCAGACTGTCACCTGAGCCTCAGTAGCTCAATGGTTAGAGATCGAGTGTGATTAGTTCTCACAAGGTCTGTCATCTGAGCCTCAGTAGCTCAATGGTTAGAGAGTGTGACTAGTCACAAGGTCTGCCACCTAAGCCTCAGTAACTCAATGGTTAGAGCATGTGACTAGTTCTCACAAGGTCTGTCACCTGAGCCTCAGTAGCTCAATGGTTAGAGCATGTGACTACGTCTCACAAGGTCTGACGATCAGTAGCTCAATGGTTAGAGTGTGTGACTATAATTCTTACAAGGTCTGACGATCAGTAGCTCAATGGTTAGAGTGTGTAACTATAGTTCTTACAAGGTCTGACGATCATGCAGTAGCTCAATGGTTAGAGTGTGTGACTAGTTCTCACAAGGTTGCAGGTTCAAACTCTGTCTGTGGATTTTCTTTAGTATATACTTACAGTTTGAAATTAAAAACTAAACCATGTATTTTATTTCAGTCTGTTGTAGCTGGTTGCTAGATGTTTTAGACTCACGTCGTCCCGTGTTGTTTGTTGGTACTGATGAACTACCAGCGCCTGAGGTACATACAGATTGTAATGTTTCCAATAAGATTGAAGCTGGTTTTGTAACGAGCATTGTTCATGGGTTGATCAAAGCTGGCCTTAAAGCGAACTCTATCGGAGTAATATCTCCCTACAGACATCAATTGCAAGTCATCAAACAACATCTTGATGTTGAGACGGGGTGAGTGTTAAAAATTATTTAAATTAGTGTTATACAGCACGTATAATGTTTTATCAGATTTAATGCGAATGTCATTAACGGTATTCAAAAACGACCATTTACATGGTAAGTTCATTGGCGTAGTAATTTTGAAAAATAACGTTGTCTAAGCCGAGAAAATCAAAGCTAAAGTTTATGTAAATCAGGAGGTTTCTTTATCAGATATGGACCACGGACATGGTACTGATTTCCTTTGTGTTTTCCTCATGAATTATTAATGAGTTTTGAAGTAATTAATTATACACGGGGGAGGAATGTTTAAACACAATGTTTGTTGAAGCGAAGCCGAGGTTTTTAAAGAAACTTTGAGGTTGTTTGGATAATCTGATGAAACACTCGAGTTTTTTAATTACATTTTAAATCTTTCAGGAATGTTGTTTCCGAGGTGGAGATCAATACGGTCGACAAGTACCAAGGGAGAGATAAACCCTGTATTGTCGTATCATTGGTGCGTTCAAACGATGGTGGCCATGTTGGTGATCTACTGAAAGACTGGAGACGTGTCAATGTAGCTCTGACCCGAGCGAAACAGAAACTAATTTTGCTTGGATCGAAAAAGACTTTAAAGAATAACATGCTGTTCCATGAAATGTTAGTTCTGCTAGAGGAAAAATCTTGGGTTTATAATTTACCAAATGACGCTTGGCAAGGGAAGTTGTTTTAAATGTTAAACAGAAAACTGATTTTGCTTGAATCTAAAGACTTTAGACTCTGAATACGTTTCATAATACTGTAATTGGTTTTCTCAAATCGCCACTTTTTTCAAAAAGATTGAGAAAAAATGGCCAATACGTATCAGTAAAAGTGTGAGTAAAAAAGGGGGTTAAGTTGATTACGTTTTGTCCAATTTTTGGATTAGAATTATTCCAATTGTAAATATACTTCACTTTAGTTTTATTTTAAGAATGGCAAAATATTTGTGTCGAAGAACTCTTCACTGAATTGCAAGTGGTCCCCATCGGCTCCGAAGAAATGTAGTTTACCAGCTTTGTCCATTTCTTGTAAACCTAACCAGTCCTGAAAGTAGATATAACCGACATTATTCAAACATTAGCTTTAGCTTCGACAATTGAGGATAATCCTGAATTCTACTGTAGACGAGAGAATGTTATGGATGTCACGTAATAGGTCAAACACGAGTTTGAGTGTTTCATCAGGGGTTCCAAACACGAGAAAACAAATGAAAACCGAGGGCGTAGCCCCGAGGTTTTTATTGTTTTCGAGTGTTTGGAGTCCCCTGATGAAACACGATAAACGAGTGTTTGAGTATTCGCATCGTGATTTGCGGTGTTTTCTTCATTGATTTCAATATACAGATTAAGAAATGTGATCCAGTTCACTAGGAAGTTTCCTACAGGTTTTCATTGGGTATCAAGACTCATGCATGTGATGTAGTACACGTTCATGGATTGGCTACGATAATTCATGAATTATTAATGAGTTTGAGAACGACCTGTCAAAATGAAGGGAAAAACTCACGAAATCCGCGCCTAAAATTTCAGATATATTTTGTAAAGAGTCCTAACAAAATAGAGTAGGCCATTGTTTGAAAAAAAAATTCTGAGAGAAATACCTCTTGGTAGAGTGGGCTTTCTTGTAACGTGTAAAGTTCCTTGTCTTGTCCTGGTTTGTAATATCCAAACCACTAAAAATGCAAAGGAAAACACAAGAGTTACGAAAAAGTCCTATAGGCATACCTATTCAACTTCCAGAAGTTTGTTCCTATGGCTATAGGAAATTGTGCTCACAACCTTCTGACAACTCAGGAGGTAAAAAATTATTAGTTCCTGGATGCTAGCTACCTCAGATTCTTTTGGATCCACCATTGTATCTTTCAGAAACATCACCATCACAAAGTTTTTCAGTTTCATCAGGTTCTCTTTGTAAGTGCTGTTCTTTATCTAAAAGTTAATTCAAACCATTTCACTCTTAAAAAAATTCTGAATTCCCAAGCCAAACTCAGGGAGACATTCAAGGACTTTTCAAGGCTGTGTGTATGAGGAAATTCAAGGACCAAAGAAAGAGCTGAAAAGGAGGCTTCGAAAAGTAGTGAATTAATCACAAACAGAAAAGAGAAAATGTCAAAGTTTAAATTATGAAGGATTTAAGGACTTTTTGATCCCGTTTACACGATGCCGGTACAATTTGAAAACGGAACAAAATCATGCCGGTGTGTAAATACAGGCCAAAAAGTCTTGCGTTTACACGGTGCCGGTATAATATAATGACGGATTAGCATGTGACTATTCTCTTCCAATGAGAATTGAGAAGACTTTGTGAATACTGTGATACCGGTTAGTGTTCCGTTTTCATTTCATGCCGTCAAGGAACCCGTCTTCATTTTGTGCCGTTTTCATGTCATTTTTGTGCCGGTATCGTGTAAACGCAAGGCCTAAACGGCATGATTTTGTTCCGTTTTCAAATTGTACCGGCATCGTGAAAACGGGGTCTTAAATATTTCTTCATATGTATTAAGTTAATCACCCTTTCTTGGTTGATATCAGCAAGAAACACACTTTTAGTTTTGTATTCTTCTTCTTTATTAGGATCGTGCCAGTATTCTGCTTGAACAATGCTGAGCGAAAAAAACAAAACCAATTCTTCTTTAATTCATACTTACTGTAATTATTTGGGAGGCTTAGAATTTTAGAGGAGCGTATAATTATCATGATCATCATAAATCAGGCAATGCAATCTTTTAAGCATTTATATTATACAGTACTTACTTATCTTGAATCCAGCTGTCAAAAAGAAAAAGAAACAAAAACACTTTTAGTAATTCAACTTGTGTTGGAAAGGAAGGGAAATATCTAGAAAATTATTAGATAATGGTGTCTGAGGGTTCTCCCTTTCACGAGTAAAATTGGGTGGTGTTAGACAGAGTAAACAATAAAGAGGCTGTTTTTGGCTGCCTTGGGCAGCAATTAAACTACTAAAAAAAAATCAATAAAGAGATTCTGTATAATCCAAAAAAACTTGAAGCAATAAATTTAATTTCTTACCTGATATAAGCACCAAAGTCCAACAGTTTACGCACATACTCACAAAGGGTTGAATTTTCACCAGGACAATGAGGAAATCCAAAGACCCCTGAAATCAAAGAAAGAGAAAATATACCTTAACCATTTTGTGCCCGAGCCAGCTAAGAATGACCATGTATGTACCTTGGTGCTGTCCTCCAAAGCTGACGAGATTGATCATTGGCGGTGATGGACATCTTTGGGCAACAGCACGACTGTTACATTGCAAGATAAATGATAATTTCATTTCATAAATTTATATTGGATAAACAATTAATTTGAAAGGAATGTTGTTTCAGCACAAAAATTTGGTCAGGTTTATGTACTGTAAAATAAATTACCAGTATGTCTATGTTTATTAATTAATATGTATGTTTATATATTATTGTTTATATTAATATTATACGTATGTTCAATAAAATTAACATACAGAAACTGTCCTCCTTGTGAGAAACCCAAAGCATTGTAACCATTCTGTAATTTTTCATCAGACGCAAGCTTCTTACATACCATGTCAATCTAATGTCGTAGACAAAAAGAGTTGAGAACTATTACTAAACTAAATATTAAGTATAATACAAACAACATTTTGCTTTAAAAAATGCATTCATCATGATTGTAAATGTGTTTTTCAAAACAATTTTGTGATAGTCATGACAAAAATCATTTTACTAGACATTTTTTTTAAAGCAGATACTGTATCAGACAAACCTGTTTATTTACATTCATCAAAAATCCATTCTCCATGTCCTTGGAAATAAATTTAATAAATAAAAATAAAAACTTGGGTATAATTATCATTACACTATAATGAAGACAGATTATATAATAAGTCATTCTAAGTTGATATACATTAATTTATTGAACAGATGATATCACTAATTGATTCTTACTTCGATGATGTTACCCCCAATCATCAATGAACGCACATAAATCCCAGGAATATCTTTTTCAATCATGGATTTGATTCTTCCCATACTTAAAGGATTACAGCAACTGTCTCCTAAAGTCATAATATACCAGGAGTATGCATTATTTTTCTCGTCTGGATACTAAAAATTACTTTTATAGATATTCAGTGTCATCTATTTAACATATTTTTGTTGCTTTGAGACAATAAAAGTTTCTTAAAGCTGCTTTTTAAGATTTTATGTTTGTTTTTGATCGTAGGGCATTTAATAATTTTTCATGCCTGTGGGCATTAGAGAAATCTCACCACATCAGCAACCAATCACAGTGCATGATTTCACAGGAAGTAACATTTGCTAAATAATAAATTGTGATTATGGTCTCGGATTACTTGCTCTCTTGTCAACAGGGGGGGAGATTTTCATGTCACTCCAAGCCTGCAACTGGCACGTAGACATCTGTATTACATGTATTATATCAAAATATTAGTCCCTCCATATTTATACAAGTATGGTTCCATTTTGCTTGCCAAACTCCAAAATTTAATACAAGAAAAAAGTATAAATGTAGTTTTGTTTCAATTTACTTTTAATTTGTGACATTTTGTAACAAATCACTGAGAAAAATTAAATTAAAAAAAGGAAACCACGGTTTAAATTCCTGATAAATCTTTGGCGAAATGTGTACGAAGTTTTGCCTTTTTGGGAATATTTAAACAAGCTGCGTTTGTAGGATTTAATAAGCTTGCATGCCCTGACATGTCAACAGAAGTTTCAACATCAAAACATGACGAAAATGTGTTTTTAGGAAATGCAAAGAAAACTTGCTTTGGACAAGGGTTTAGATTGAAAACATATTTAGCCTTCTCTTGCACTGTCAGGATCTTCCTTCATTTCGTTTTGACGTTTAAACTATTTCAATCATTTATATAAATTATTATTATGTCGCAACTAGGGAAAATGAACGCTGCAAAAATTTTGAACTTCAAAATCATTTAAACTTACCCATTCCATGCCAAATAACAACAGGAATCGTAGCATTTGAAACAGATGTTCCTTCTGCAAGCAATAGGTAGAATAATAATGCGAAAATAACCTGAAAAGGAGACATTATAATTTCCACCGTGGTTTGACAATGACAAGAAATTTTTCGCGTTACTTGCAAACTACTGGCCGTGGTATTTTGTAATTTATTTGAAGACTGGGTCTCGTCCAGCAAAAATAAAATTAATTAAAATAAATTAATTAATTAATTAAAATGTGATGCAATAATTTTTTATAATTAAAATAAATAAATTATATGTATAATTGTAATATTGTCCATTGTGCAGATAATACAGATCACAGATAGAGCAGACAAAATCAAATTAAAAGGTGATCCAATAATTGTTTTAATATAAAATTTATAAAGAGATGAATTACTTCAAGGATGTTTGATTTGATTTTATTGGAAATAGTAAATACACTTAGCTATAAAAAAGTATGTGTTGTGATATGCCAACATTCGTATTTTGTAGATTAAAAACACTCATAAGAACATTTTTGTACTGTCAGTGGTAATTTTATTGAAAATTAAATGCTACATTAGCTATTACAAAAATCCAAGTATATTTTAATGTATATGATTGTTTATATATAAGTATATGTTTTAAGAATTAAATTGGAGCTGCTGACTTACCACTCAACAGATCAAATAATATGCCTTATTTGTGGAATTGAAGACACTCAAAAATTTGTGAGATATATTATTAGAATGTTGTAAAAACATTGAGTAACTATATACAGATACAAGGGGGGGCACCAAATCACCAATTAAAATCATTCAGACATTTATTTGTAGTTTTTATTTATTTAAAATCAAATTAGCTATTACAAAAATAACCATAATTACAAAGATCTTTAAAGCTGCAAAAGTGTAACGTGGTTAGCAAGTCAACCAATTAAAATCAATTTGAGACAAATTTATTTGTAGTTTTTATTTATTTAAAATCAAATTAACTACAGTATTACAAAATTCCAAGGATTATAATTAAATGTGTACATATATATATTTATCATGTGTGCATCAAGGAAGGATAATTAACATGTCACCTAGCTGAAGCTGGATTTTATTTAGCCGAAGATAGATTATATATGTATACTATAATTGTTGAAATGCAGTTTATTTTTTTGGTTGATAAACTGGAGTTCCAAAGACATTTAAGCCGCAAAAGTACTACATTTTCTTTTGTAAGTTACAAGAGAAATAGCACAAAGACAATATGCATTTAATTAGATAAGATTAGTGTAGTGATACAGTCAGCGAGAAATGCTAAACAACCCAAGATAGTCTGAGTTTCCCTATCCAGGCACATGCATATCTAGCTTTCCTCAACCCTGAACTGTTTATGGTAACAATTACATTGTTGTCTCGATTTATAGACACTGGAATAATTAATTATTAACTACTGGTAACTATTATAAAAAAATTATACATCACACTAGCCAAATCCTAAACTGTTTTGTTCCGCACTATGAAAAATGATGAGGTGTGCATTTTACCTGGACTAGATGCGCGCTACGTACCTTCCATGATTGATTGATTGGGAGCATCTTCTTGACCTAACTTAAGGACAATCATAGAACAGAAAGTCCCAAGGATGACCAAACCCAACCATAAATTGACACAACTGAAAAGTTATTTGGTCTTTTTATATCAGCTGGTTTTAACTCTCCTTACCTAGCTATGTCTAGTGTTTTGTTCATTAAACACAGACAATTTAGAGAAACCAAATGACAACGACTCGTCGAGCATTTACAGACACTGATATTGTTGGTTTAGCTGCCCTATTCCCTACCCTATATAAGCTGGAGGTATATTTAGAAAACATGTACTACTCCATTCCAGGGCCTTTTTTAACATATATGCTGGGGGGGGGCAAATGCCCCCCCAGTCCCCACTTGTGCCCCCCCCCCCCACAAATCAATTTTTGCCCCCCCCCCCAGGAAAAGTCCCTTTTTCTTAAATTTAATACAAACAAATAAGCAAGGAATATAAAATAAACAAACAGAAAGTAAGTTTTAGCTCTTAATTAACAACTTAGATTTACTTAAATTATCATGTTGACCTAACATGAAGTGAAGAGAAATTATTTTTAAATAAAATGGCAGACCACAAAAGTCAATTGTTTTTATGACATTTGATGACCTTCAGTGTTCTTAAAAATCACCCCTCAGAATGCAGGACATGGCATTTCCAAGACTCTAAATTTCAAAAATTTACCGGATGCCCCCGGACCCCCTTAGAAGAGTCCCTTTTTGGGAACTGCCACTAGAGCCACACACATCTAACCTGACCATATTTCAGCTTGCTTGGAAGGTTGACTGTATATTCCGGTTAACTTGATGAATAATGAATTACCAAGTCCAGAATTTGTAGTATACATGTGGGTTCAAAAAATATAGCATAAATATCCATTAATCCATATAAACAGAGATAAAAATAAAAAAAAATATTTTTTTAAAATTAATTATTAGAATTAATTTAATTAGTTTTTAATTAATTACTTAATTCTAATTAATTAATTAATTAATTAACTTATTTATTAATTAATTGGTGTTAAGTATATCCAAAAATATTTCCTTTTGTATGTCCGCTGGGTGCCGTGGCGCCGCTTCTCAAATATGCACAATGCTAATAAACAAATAAAACTGAACAAAAGACAACAATTCCCACGAATTAAGCTTCAAAAATAAGCCACAAGTATAACAGAGCTTTCAAATTATCATTACTCATTTGTACACAAAAGTTTGAATGGCGAACGACAACCATGTTTATTAGTTGTACCGCTCTGTTGCGTGTCTTCTTCCACCGCACAAGACCGCGATTTTTTTTCCAAATTCTTTGAGGTTTTCGTCCAAAACAGTTTCCCACCTGCAGTTCCTATGTTTAGAAAGGTCTTGAAGATATTTAGTCTGAGTTAAACGAGTCAAAACTAAAGAAATTCCATCTTAGGATAACGGGACAAACAGCCTTCGCCTGAGTGACAAATTACGCTAGCATTTACTGTCAAATATTTCCTAAATTCTCTCAGGTTCTCTCTCTTTCTCGAACTACAAACAAACAGTGGCTTACCTGAATATGTTTGAAGGCCTTCTTCGTCGACAAAAAGGTTGTAAAGGTTTTGAATAAACGTTGAAAAACTTCCATAAAGACGGCCATGTTTCCCACAGGACAAGAAAGTCGTCGAGTTCGATCGGGGCGCTCAAGAAAATGCCAACACGTAAACAAAAATTCGCGCGCGAGGCTCAGAGGTGCTCTGATTGGTGCAGACGTCAGGAGGAATGCTCTGATTGGTCAATCACTTAACGTAACGACCGATAACGATTTCTGATTGGACAACTTCAAATTCTAGTCCCATTTGGGAATTTTCCAGCATAAGTTCGGGAAGGATGATGTAATTTATAATTTAGATGCAATGTGTCTGTTAATTTATGACAAAAATACGTAAATACATGTAGTAAGAAATTCTGTCCCTTGAAGTCAAACTGTCTGGCATCAGAGTAAACTAATCAACATAATGATTTGAAGTAAGTGCCCAAGGTGCTCCCAGGGTGTTTAGTTCATTTTGGACCTGGAAGAGGCCATGTATTTTGAAGAGGGTGATTATTCGAGAGGGGGTAGCTTATTTGAGGGTGAGGGTGTATTCCAGAAGGGTGACTTGTTTGAAGGAGCCAGGCACTTTATCCCAATCATTATGGTGATTCACACATGCAGAGCAGCAAAGCACAATTACAGTCACTAGTGGAAACACCGCCTATCAAAACATGTTCTATTTCAACGTCAAACATAAAAGTTTTCCTTGGAAACATATTATATTTCCCTTCGATATGTACGTGTTTGTGCTCTTAGCCAATCACATCTTGCCAATCCCATGGTGTCAATTTCAAAATGGTTAACTTTTGAACATTTTTTAAACATGTTTTGATGGGTGGTGTTTCCACTTAGGTGCAGTAAAAATGACAGTAAATAATATTTATAACAACACATCAATCAAATCAATTGTTAAAAAAATTTATATTCACAAAAATTAGATTTAACACATAAAGAATGGATTTCAATTATACTAATGAAAATTATCAGTATATCACTGCCTGATTATTAAAAAAGAATGTATATATATAATATATAAAATTGGAAAACATGAATTATTTATTGTGATCTACTGATAATTAATGTTTATCTAACAAAGTAAAGTACTACATTAAAATACCCTTAATTTTATACTACACTGTGAAATAGTCCCACAAAAATATTAAACAAACTTCACTCACAAGAATCTGTTTACAACATTAGTTCATGCTAAATATCTTATAACTAAAAATGCTCAAACAGTATCCTTGCCTTTTCACTACTTGTCTGTTTTGTCATATCCTAATGTTGATGTGTTTTTGAAACATAAAACAAGTTAACGTAACTTATTCACCTCATCCGCTTCACGATATTGTCTGTCATCTTGGTAGAAATCTTTTAATTGCCAAGCAAGGGTCTCGAATGTTGGACGTTCCTCAGGTGAACCTTCCCAACATTTTAGCATAATCGCGTAGAGTTTCTCTGGGGTCTTCGCAGGTTTGGGCATTCGATAGTTGGTGTCTGCAATCTTCCTGATAACCTGAAGGAATTAAGAACAGGGCTGTAGTGGACTATATGTAAGTGCCACTGCAGGTTGTGACACTCGGTTCACGCCGAAGGCATGGCAAATGTCTAGGGGGGTCTGGGGGCATTGATATAAAACAATAGTACTATACCTTGGTAATTAAAATTTTTACTTACTTCAGCATTAGCCATTCCAGGGTAGGGAATCCTTCCATAAGTTGTAATTTCAGTGAGCAAGACACCAAATGACCAAACATCGGACTTAATTGAAAACTTGTTTTGTAAACAAGCTTCAGGTGCTGTCCATTTAATTGGAAAGCGTGCCCCCTCATGAGCTTCATAAATATCTTCTTCCAGTACGCGACTTAACCCAAAATCAGCAATCTTAACGACCATTTCTGTACCAACCAATACATTTCTGGCAGCCAAATCTCGATGCACAAAACCATGTGATTCTAGGAAAGCCATCCCCTCCGCAACCTGAGCTGAGATGTCGACCATTTTGGTCATATCTAATTCATTTCGTCCATCCCCATGCAAATATTCTAGCAGGCTTCCTTTTGTCATGAGTTCAGTGACGATATAAATTGGTTCTTCTCTGGAGCAAACAGCATACAACTGTACCAGTTTGGGATGAATTAGCTTTTTCATGATTTCTGCTTCTTTTAGGAAAGCTCCTGGTTGCATGGTTCCTTCTTTTAGAGTTTTTATGGCAACTCGAGTAGTGCCATTCCAAAGGCCTTCCCACACTTCACCAAAATTCCCTGCTCCAAGTTTTTTTAAAAATTTCAGTACACTTCTATCAATCTCCCACTTATCAGCAGTATTGTATGAAAGACCAACAGTCTGGGGTTTCTCAGACTAAAATGGGAGAATAAAAATCAGTGATCAGGTTTAGTCAGGCAAATAAATTCTCCTAAGAACTTAAAATCTAAAGAGCTTAAATCACATTTTTTGGTTGCTTAATTGGCATAAATAGTTACAGTACCACTCAGAAATAACCTAACAGTGCGGTTGAGGTTAAGTTAAACGATGATAGAAATGGTAATAAACTCTAGTAAAGCATAATAAAATTATCTAGTAATACAGAAAACAGTCCATATTTTGATTCATAGTGATTTAGAGACAGTTTAACTAACACTGAACAGAGTTATATTACGATTAAGCTGAGGTTAAACCTAGGTTTGACCTCGGTTTTTGTTAGGTTATTTCTGAGCAGTACTGTAAATGACTATTGCCATTTTGCTTGAATACAGTGAGATTTTTAGATTTCCCATGGACGTTTACAAGTGCAAAACCTGGAAACTCATGGGAAAACTGTGAGACTTGGCAGCTCTGAGTTCAGATACTGTAATCGAGGTTTCATGAATTGACTGTATTATAATAACTTACCAATATCAATACTCCTTACCTTAGTACAGGGTTGTCCTAGCTTATCACACAATCCATCGGATTCTTTCTTGTAATGCTCGACTAAATCTTGAAGAGTTGGAAATTCACTTCTTCTCGAGATAAAGAATCCTTGATTATTATCCAATGCACGTATACGATAATGCTTGACCACATCACCATCACGAACAGACAGTGCGTAGTTGTTGCCAGCATTTTCACTTTCTCGGATAAGAAATGCACCATGCCTATTGCCAGACGTAAGTAGAAACTTTTGGGCTTCTACACGACCAATTTTGCCATAAAACCATCTGTAATGAATGAATTGTATATTTGAGTGTCATGTCGAAATGACAGTGATAAACTATTAGCTACCTAAGATGTCTGATGGTTCTCCCTTTGATGAGTAGAATTGCCTGGTGTTACTGACTAAAAAAATAAAGTCCTGAGCTATTTTTGGCCTGTTCAGGCAGGAATGGGTTAACCCTTTAACTACCACACACCATGTTAAAAAAAAAAAGCGAAAAAAACTACTGTAGACTCAAAGGAAACAGCATCAGAAATGAGCCACTGTTTAAGTTAATTTACATTTGATGTTAAAATGTGTTTAATTATACATTGTTTGATGTGTTTTTGTAGTAGTTTTTCAGCCTTGCCCCGGGGTGGGGAATTGTCAAATTTCAAAGTCCCGGGCCAGTGGGGAATTTGCCATGAGCTTCATAAAAAATTACAAATCCCAGGGGGGGGGATGGTTACAGGAAGAATTGATCCATGCATAAACCCCCCCACAGATAAGACTCTGGGTAGGAGGTTACTGTTTGCGTAAGTTTATGGCAAGGAAACAAATTCCCACTATTCTAAGCTGTGTTTTCCATCAGTGTGATTTGGCTCAATTCCTACCAGTTCACTCCCACAGTCTGTCTACGCTGCATGCCTCTAACTCACCTCAACCCACTCTCATCACTACTTGAGTGCCTTATCTCAAGAATAAACAATGAATCCTCCGAGGGATTCAATTGATTTGATTGGTTTCTGGTTTTTAAACGACCAATAAGAAAAAGGATTATTTGCCAAACACCAATCAAATTCAAAACAGAATTCAAACCAGGAAGTTGTCAACGAATCTCATCAAATGAATTGTTCAACTTGAGCAATATATTGCAGCAATATTTTAGGAATGCTTCTATTGCCACGACAGTAAAATACAACACTCATGCAAAAAAAATTGCTACTGTAGTTGTATTTTCTGCAAAAGTTATTAGTGTCGGTAAAAGCTTTGTGTGGCACAGTACACTGAAACCTTGACAACAGGAATCAGTCATTGTACAGTATCAGAAGAGAAAATATTGTGAAAGATTAATTATCATTTGAAGCTGAGAGTGAAAGCAATCGAAGTAGAGTTGAGTGTTTCTTTTAGATGCTTATAGCTGATGATTTGTATCACTTTCTCAAAAAATATCAAATATGCAAAATTTATCAACCAATCAAAAATCAAAGAAATTTCCTCTAATAAAGCTTCAAATGGTTTAGACCGTTTAGTGGCTGAAAATCCACAAAACAAACCATGAATAACAGAAACAAAGAAGTGAAAGTAGAAACTGAAAAATTATGCTAATTAACAGCGTCTGTTCCAGATCAACCACTGTGAAAATTTATTCTGTTGCGTTTTGGAAAACAGAAATTAATGAATGCTTCATTGATATTTCAACATCTGTTTACCGGTGCAGATTGTTTAACCAGCAATGCAAGATATTTACAGTACTATAATTGTACTTCTCGTAAATTATATCACTACAGGCGAGAATTGTATTTATCCCCTTCAGATACAAATAATAGAAACTTTATTAAAATCTTGCTAAATAATTGCAGCAGGCAAGCGGAAAACGTTTGAAAATTGCCTACAGCGTTGAAAGACATTTTTTTATTAAATTAATATTCTCGTTTTAGAAACCAACAGTGGAAGCCTTTAGTTCGATATATCGGCTGGATGTTCTTTGGAACTGTTTGGAAGTTCTTTGGAACTATTTGGAAGTTCTTTGGAACCATTTAGCAACATTTATTGTCGCAATTACGTAAAATGGAATTTCGGGGAATGGCTTCGATGATCAATACTAAGAAATGTTTAAACACGGAAACAACCTACTCTAAAAGAGGACCTGAAGTACACTACCATGCACTGAATCTAAAATAAAACGAACCCGCACGAGTTTGCCGCAACTGAACACTTTCTGTTTGCATTTACAGTATTAGAATTTCCAAACCCACTCAAAATCGTCTGGAATCAGTCTCTTGATTTCCTTAATGTTTTCGTGCAAATGGTTAAACTTTTTGAAACAAAACAAAGATATACTATTCAACTTACTCTTCTGCTTCTAAAGTCTTAACTTCGGCGACATAATTGCTAGGAATATAACCTTCTCTCTTGCCAGATCTCGATGTGGCATGCCACCAATCGAACTGTGTATTTTCTGTACTGACTTCGAGGTAGTCCCCCTTCTTAAACGTTAGGTCTTCCGATGTTCTGGCATCGTAGTCAAATAAAGCGACAAATAAACGGGCACCAGCCTTTGGACTTGACGGTGGTGATGGAGGAGGTTTGGGTAAAGGAATAGGGAATTTCTTTTTTGGGCTTGATCTTGGCGGAACTTTATCATTTCGGACTGCTGGCGCTTCATTTAATACGCCTTCGACTTCAACGTGTTCTGGATCAACCGGCGTTGGGTTTTTCTTGCTTTTTCCAGTACAATTTCCCATAGGTTTTCTTCAGCAATAGTCAAGCAGTAATCATATGTAAAATTAGAAAGAAACTAAGATAGATTTCGACGTTAAAATCTTCTTCCTCGCATTCAAACCATTGCTGACAAACTGCGATTAACTTTTACTACTTCCGGGTACTCGCACCCTACTTGATCATTGACGCCTAAACACGCGTGGATAACGCGCGACACAACCTCGTACCCAGGGCATTTTTGCCTCCACTCCCACCGTGGAGGCAAAAATGCCCTGGGTACGAGAATTGCGCGCGACACACACGTACTTCAAAAACTGCACGTGCACAGCTTAGTGTCATTTCATTCATTCGTTCGTTCATTCATTCATGTATTAACCCATCCATCTACTCATTCATTCATTCTTCCTCCATTCATTTCTTCCTTCCATCCTTCCTTCCCTCCTTACTTCCTCCCTTCCTTCCTCCCTTCCTCCCTTCCTTCCTTCCTTCCTTCCTTCCTTCCTTCCTTCCTTCCTTCCTTCCTTCCTTCCTTCCTTCCTTCCTTCCTTCCTTCCTTCCTTCCTTCCTTCCTTCCTTCCTTCCTTCCTTCCTTCCTTCCTTCCTTCCTTCCTTCCTTCCTTCCTTCCTTCCTTCCTTCCTTCCTTCCTTCCTTCCTTCCTTCCTTCCTTCCTTCCTTCCTTCCTTTCTTTCTTTCTTTCTTTCTTTCTTTCTTTCTTTCTTTCTTTCTTTCTTTCTTTCTTTCTTTCTTTCTTTCTTTCTTTCTTTCTTTCTTTCTTTCCTTCCCTCCATCCTTTCTTACTTACTTCCTTCTTTTCTCCCTTCCTCCCTCCCTGAAGCTTTCTTCCTTCAATTCCTAGTTCCTTGATTGAGTGCTTTGTTAATCTTTATTTGTTTACTCAGTTATAAAAGTGAATAATCCCTCTTCCACTGTTGGTAGGAAAGTAGGCGTTTCTAAATTGAATATTGTTATTTTATAAATTCATTATATTATATTCAAAATATTTTTCTACACCTTCCAACTTTTGTTACTTAAAATTTCCATTCTGACCCAACTTTTGAAAATGCTCCGCATCTTCTGTAAAGTCACAAGACAAGGCTTTACATAGTTACAAAATAATTTTAAATGTCAATGAGCACATACATTTTATGATTGTCAAGGTCAGGAAAAGGAATAACAAAAACTCCCAGCACCTTCCTCTCACTTGACAGCAGTAATGCCAATTAATTTGAACAATAATACTCACAGTGTCTCACAAACCAAGTTATATTACAGTAAACCTTAAATTGGTTCAATTTCTCTACACTTATTACCAAAATTGTTTAATTAATTTTATTCACTTCATCAGCTTCTCTATACTGAGTGTCATCACTGAAGAATTCTTCTAACTGCCAACTAAGGGTTTCAAATGTCGGCCGATCATCAGCTTCTTTAGCCCAACACTTTAACATGATATCTTTATATAGTTTCATTGGTGTGTTTCCAATTTTAGGCATACGATAGTCTTCTTCTTCAATTTTCCTTATAACCTACAGGCAGGACAAAAACGTTGCTGACAATAAATTTTGTTCAAATCTCTCCTAGACTTGACCTCACAGACATTCTCTGGGGACAGTAGGTACAGTACAAGAATACCAACAACACCAAGGCCCCCCCCCCCAAAAAAAAAAGGCCTGCCAACCTGAGGACAACTTCCCTCAAAATGCAGGCAATGGCCTTTGGTGGTGGTGGTGGCGGGGGGGAGGGGGGGAGGTGGAGGGAGGGGGGGAGGTGGAGGGAGGGTGGTAACCCCTGGGTCTTAGTTCAAAAAATGCTGTTGATGGACCCTACTACCTGAGCTGGTCAAAAATGGCTCCTTTATGCATGCTTTTCCTATGTCAAACACCAGATGATTTTACTCATCACAGGGGGAAATTTAACCCTACCTCATGGTTACTCATTCCAGGGTATGGAATACGACCATACGTGACCAGTTCTGAAATCATGATTCCAAATGACCACACATCGGACTTCGTTGAGAAAGGCATTTGTGAGGCAAGCCTCGGGTGCTGTCCATTTTATTGGAAACTTGGCACCTTCGTGCGCCACATACTCATCTTCAACTACAGATCGACTGAGGCCAAAATCAGCAACTTTTATATTGATGCTTTTTCCAACAAGAACATTACGTGCCGCCAAATCACGATGGACATATCCATGTTTTTCCAAATAAGCCATGCCTTGGGCAACCTTGAAACAAATTGAAGAAAAATAGTTAGGCAGCTACAGGTCCACACAAAACAGTCAGCCTGGAGTAACTGACTGGACCATTTCAAACTTTAATTAAATAATTCTCGTGAATTAAAACAAAGGAAATCTGAGCACTGAAACAGTAATTTGGATATTGTGGAAAGGAATAACATAAATTAAGTAAACTTTCATTTCAATTTTCTCTTAAAATACTGATTTGTTTGAGATGCTATATCAACATTTAATTAATCAAGCCATCAAAAGTCAAATAGTCAATTGACTAATACCTGAGTTGCTATGTCAATCAATTTTGGCATTTGTAATTTCTTTCCATGCGGTCCTCGAAGATACTCCAAAAGGCTTCCATTCTCCATCAACTCAGCTACAATGTAGATTGGTTCCTCTCTGGAACACACAGCAAATAATTGAACAAGTTTCGGATGAATTAACTTCTTCATTATTTCAGCTTCCTCTAAGAATGCACCCGGTTTCATTGTGCCTTCTTTTAATGTTTTTATTGCAACTTTTGTCGTTCCATTCCATAATCCTTCCCAAACTTCACCAAAATTACCCACACCAAGGCGTGTCTTGAACGTGAGTGTATTTCTGTCAATTTCCCATTTGTCCGCAGTATCGTGAGATAAGCCAACTGTCTGAGGTTTGTCTGACTGTAGAAGAAGAATAAATTATTAGAACTTTTTGAAAGATAGATAACAAAAGTAACATTTGTTTTGTAACAATTATCACTTTTTAGAAAACATTTTTACTAACAGGGTTACCTACTACGAATAAGCCCCTGAGGGGGGGAGGGGGGTACTCTGGCAATTTTTGTGTAGGGGTGTGCCACTGTGACCTCAAAATCCTGACCCTATATCCCAGACCAGCAGCTGACAGCCTGACATGAAGTAGTCACCTAATGAATGGTAGACAGTGTGAGTTGATTTGTCCATGTATGACGACATGTCCTCATGATGTATGCCTTGCATGTTATGGTGTATTCCTATATAAAATGAGTATATTTGAATATTTTGTTTGGTATTTTATATCCTTCAAAACTCTTTCAAAACCCCCCTCAAAATGCAGGAAATGCTATTTCAGAGGCAACTAAAATTCAAAATTTTCCGGGAGAGCATGGCCCCCCACCCCCTAAAAGTTGGTCGCGTCTTCGGCGCCTCATGCCCCACATGTAGTAAGTATTGCCTGTTAATTGCCTCCTTGTTAAATATTCTGAAAGAAACCCTGACAGCGCCCCTCTCCCTAATGGCACCGCCCCTAATACGAAGCCAGTCCAACTCTGCCAAAATGGACAATATTTGTATACCCTCCCAGACCCCGGAGCTTGAAAACCATACCCTATAGAGTGGCATATACCTGTATACCTTATATACAAGAGTACTACAGTAACCCCTTGGAATAAGTTACAGTAAATAATTATCATTTATCATCATCATTAATCACCTTCATCATCACCATCATTATAATCATCATCATCATTAAAATCATCATCATTATTATCAGTATTATTATCATCATCATCATCATTACAACCATCATCATCAACATCTTCATCATTATAATCATCATCATCATTACAATCATCAACTTCTTCATCATCATCATCATCATCATTATAATCATCAACTTCTTCATCATCATCATCATCATTATAATCATCAACTTCTTCATCATCATTATAATCATCATCATTATAATCATCATCATAATCATAATTTAATCATCATAATCATCTTTATCATCATCATCATTCTCCTTGTAGATGCCATCATTGTTGTCCCTGTTACTACTATTTTTGTTGTTGTTGTTGTTCAGTTATTGTTATTCTAAAACTCATTAATAATTCATGAGGAAAATTCAAAAGAAATTAAGGTTTAATCAATGTCTGTTTACCCCGGTTGGTACAGAACTGATATCAGTGTCTGTAAATGTGATACAGAAGTGTTTAATAAAACATCAGTTCTGTAGCAAGTGTACAGACACTTCGCATTCAACTATCTTGAGTAATGTATGCTGGTAGCGTCCTCATACAAGATGAAGATGCAAACAGTTGTTGAAGAACAACATTTGTTGAATAACAAATGATGATCGGAACAGCTATTTATTGCACGTCCATTTAGAATATAAAATGTGGGACTAATACTAAATCAAAGCGCATGCTCACATCACTAATTTAATAATCGTAGCCTAATTAAACCTTACCTGAAAGGTTTATCAGCTCTTAACCTGATGTATTTTTCACTAACTTAATAGATGTTTTAGAAGTAATTTACAGAATTCATGTCCGTTCTGTATTGGGATACAGGCACTTGTTGCCTCGTGTCTGTATACCCCGATAGAGAAAGGCCACTCATTCTGTAAATAGTACTTATTATTAGTATCGTACTCATGAATTACCTTTATACAGGAAGCTAGAAGCTGGCAGCAAAGACCTTCGGGCTGTTTAAGATAAAATGCCACAAGA
This sequence comes from Paragorgia papillata, assembly GCA_035771165.1. NCBI lineage: Eukaryota > Metazoa > Cnidaria > Anthozoa > Scleralcyonacea > Coralliidae > Paragorgia > Paragorgia papillata. Next base: position 556,835 of record JAWNZC010000319.1, read on the forward strand.
TCTTGTATACTATCAAATTCATGGCTCTTTGAAATAAAAAATCCACCAGAATCTAGTCTTTTAATCTTATAATGCCTCACCGAGTCCATATCACGGAGGGAAAGTGCATATGTATTTGGAACTGATTCACTTTCACGAATAAGAAACGACCCATGAGCATTTGGTTCACTCATGAGCTGCTTCTGCGTTTCAACCCGACTTACTTTACCAAAGTACCAGCTAAAATTGAAAAAAAAAAGTTATATGATTAAATAATGATGTTGTCACAACAAACCCTCACACAAAGCACATTATAAGCTAAGGAAGAAAAAAATGTGTGTCCTTTGAATCAATTTTAATACACAAACAAGTTAAACAACATTGAACTGAAAGGTAGATTGAATTAACCAATAGACAAGTTTGGTTTCTTTCCATTAATATAGAGAATATATTTATAATTTTATATAAAAGATTAAAACGTGCCAATAACTTCAATATTATTTAACAGCTAAGAAGAAACAGAATTATCATTTGGGCGAGAGAAATCAAATCTATTCCACACAGAAATGACATTCAAGCAGTTTACTCAGCAGCCAAAATATTTTAACACTGGTGAACACACACACAACACACAGGATGGGCTGGATGGCTGAACAATGATAATCATTTCTTTTGCCGTGACCAGACAATGCAAAAGTGTTTATTAATATTAAAATATATTAAAAAGAACAGATCACGAACACACGGAAGTATAAACAAGCAAGCCGAATAAAAACACGAATTTACAATACATATGTACAAATGTGGATGAAAACCAAGGTGAAAACCCAATTTGTGTTCCCAACCTTTTCACACCCAAAATTTAATCAAAGTATTCCAAGAATATAAAAGAAATATTTCGAATGGGAAACCCGACTTGGAGCCGTTGAACCTTTTCTCAGCGGTGGATACATAAATATATTTCTAAAACAGTAGAAACAATTGCTATAATAATGTGGCAGCATGCAACGTTAGCGACATTAAGCAATTGAAATGGAGTTTGTGGATTAAATACACTTACTCTTCAGCCTCTAGGGTCTTAACTTCAGCTACGTAATTATTTGGTATATAGCCCGTTTTACGAGTGGATTTCGACGTGGCCATCCACCAATCGAAGTTAGAATCATCGACTTTGACTTCCAAATAATCTCCTTTACGAAAAGATAAGTCTTCGTCCGTCCTGGCATCGTAATCATAAAGGGCGACATAAACTCGAATATTTGTTGCTAGGGTTGGACTTGGTGGAGGACTTGGTGGAGGACCCGGACTTGGTGGAGGACTTGGCTTGTGCTTTTTGGACTTGCCACAGCAAAGTCCCATGGCTACACGGCTTTCTTTTCCGCCCTAACTTAGGACGAAACCCAAACAAACAAACGATTTAGCGTCGTCCTTTACCGTTCACTTTCGAAGACGCTTCCGGGTTTCGAAACGAACCGACGATGCGAAGGCAAGATCTTCAAGTGACATTTGATACTTTGAAAAAAAGTTAATATTTTCTTCATTCGCCCTCAACGATTGGTTCATTTCTATTTTTCTCTCACGCAATATCATTCAAATTATTTTTGTGGAATGCGGAACACGATTTGCAAACTAACCGCCCCACTTTACCACAAACAAAAACAAAGATTTTGAAAAATATCCAAACAGTCTGAGCCTTTGGTTTGGCTAGCATAATATAAACAGTCGTTACGGAATTTCAAACGATTTCAAAATTAACCCAATCTATTGTAAAAATACTTTCAATATTCTTGTAATAGTCTCTTCTTCAATTCTGAGGCCTTTTTTAAATGTAAATTTATTTCTTTACTCTTTATACATATATGCATGCTTGTATTATAATTATATCTTAATATCTTATTCTTTAAACACACAAATATTTACATCCGTCCAAACGTTAATAGCAACATTAACTACGATTCTAATTTGTAATTGTAGCAAGCAAATGTCGCAAAGATTTCTTCAACGAAATCTGGCTATTTAATAACGCGTTTTGCCATCAATTCCAAAACGCTTTTTGCCAGCAATCCAAAAACGTTTTCCCAGCAATCCAAAAACGTTTTCCCATCAATCCAAAAACGCTTTTCACCACCAATCCAAAAATGCTTTTCACCATCAATACACATGGAAAAATTTCGTTTGCTCATGCCAACAAGCAGGGAGGGAAGGGAAGGAAGGGAAGGGAAGGAAGGGAAGGGAAGGAAGGGAAGGAAGGGAAGGAAGGGAAGGGAAGGAAGGGAAGGAAGGGAAGGGAAGGGAGGGAAGGGGGTGGGGGGAGTGTGAATAAAAACTATTCTATAGAGCAGACAAGATACACAAAGGAAGGCCAAGCCATGATGTCGCTGAAGTATTTGGGTGATATGCTTCATAGGACAGCCAGACCCATTCCTTCCATTGCTCTTGGCATCGGTGTAAACATCTGCCAATGATTGTCCACTGCACTGTAGACATCAATGGAGTCCGTCTCAACATTCATAAATGCACCTCCAATGGCAAACAGTCGATCTCCAACCACGGCTGCCACTGGGCTCTCACGACGTACTGACAATGGTGGTAATGCAAGCCAGCGGTTCATCCTTGCATCATAGCATTCCACAGAGTTGTGATCTTCATCAGTATCACTTCCTCCGAGCACGACAATTTGGTTTCTCAAAACTGCTGCTCCAAAATATCGTCGACGATACGACATTGGGATACACAAACTCCAATAACCAACCCTTGGGTCATACTGCTCCATTGTGTTCAGAATAGACACACCATTATCTCCACCAATAGCAAACAAACTTCCATTGAGCGTCACTGTTTCCAGGCCCTCACGTTTTGTAATCATTGGTGTAGTGTTACACCAAGTATCCCTACGAGTGAAAACAATGTCAAATAATAGATCCTCAACTCCATACAATACCATATTAACTAAAACTAAAAAACTAAACTAACCTTATTTATACTGGATAACTCTATCAGTTATATCTAAACTGTTATCCTCAGAGGTCCAGTAAGGGTCCACCCTCATTGGTCCAGTGTTACTACAGGAGGAAACCTGTGGTGTTTGGTAGAGTCAAACTGGAAGCACTCTTCTCACATGCGGCCAAGGTGAATTTTTTTAATCAGATAACTGCACCGTGCAGGAATCGAACCCGGCTTGCAGAGGTGAAAGGCACGTGCACAAACCACTGTACCACCAACACCCCTGTATTAACAGGGGCATAGTGTGCAGGGGGAGGGGGGGGAGGAGTGTAGTGTGCAGGGGGGAGGAGAGTTGAGGGGGAGGAGAGTTGAGGGGTGTGGGAGGTATTTAAAAGCAGCACTCTTGGGTATACATTTTTGCTCTTAGATATGATACTTATTAATAAGGGGGGCTTAATTGAGTAGATAATGGGTACAGCAATTTCAAAATGTATCTGATAATGCAGAGAGACATATTTGGAGATGTCAACCTAGATGAAATTTTTCCACTGACTTTAATTTTGATTTTTCTTGTGGGCTGACTTTATTTCTTTATACTTTTCTCACCTTACAGGATCATATCGTTCAACGCAATTATATTCTGTGTGACAAAAGTCACTGCCTCCAACTGCATACAACCACCCACCCATTTCAACCATTGAAAAGGCATGTCTGTTGAGGGACATGGAATTCACAAAATGCCAGCTGTCTTTGCTAGGATTGTAACACTCCACAGAGTTCAACGAAGACTCACCATCACAACCTGTAGAGGTGATAAAATAGCTTTATTGCCAGGTAATATAATATTACAAGAAGTTCAACCAATAGCATTAAACTAGATGACAGACAGACAGACAGACAGACAGACAGACAGACAGACAGACAGACAGACAGACAGACAGACAGACAGACAGACAGAGACAGACAGACAGACAGACAGACAGACAGACAGACAGACAGACAGACAGACAGACAGACAGACAGACAGACAGACAGACAGACAGACGACAGACAGACAGATGCATGAACAGACTGAGGTCAGTGAGGTAAAAATATGACCTTGCAATAGAAGCAAAAATTATGTGTGTTTTAGGATTATAAAACAAGCTTAATTTACCTCCAGCAGCAAATATACGACCATGATAAGTTGCCACACCTAAACCATCTCTAGGTTTATGAAGACAAGTCAACGACGACCAACAATCATCATCAAAATTATAGCAGTCCAGAGTATTGAACACATAGCTGTGGATCTCACCTCCAATGATATACAAACAAGTTCCTTCGTTTTGCAGTCGTCTCTTCTTGACACATAGTTCTTCTTTTCTTTCTGGTAAAAGATGATAGTTCTTTGCCTGGCTCACAGCGCTAAGACATAAGCTGTTCCCTGAGACCAACTCATCTTTTTCAACACAATCAACTAGATGAAAAAAATTTTTTATAAGTTTTATTTGTGAACACGTACAGTGTAAAGCCCTAATCAAACGAGAACGCAAGTCATCGCAAGTTGGCAGTGAGAATTTCTGTGGCGGTCGTTCGAACACCCAAATTAACAAAATAAAAGTTTCATGAGTGTTTTAAACAAGTTTTAACTTTGTCACGGTACATGATATTTTCGGGAAACTATTCAGAGCAGCTGGCTGAGATAGCGTGACTGCCAACTTGCAATGACTTGCGTTCTCGTTTGATTAGGGCTTAAAACACACATGCACTTCATCTGATATTTCGCAGTAAATCTCATTGGCTAATCTAATATAGGTTCAACCAATCATATCACTCAATTTGAGGATTAACCAATCAGAGGTTTTCACTCCTGTCTCACTCTACCATGTAACCTGTAAATAAGAGCAAACCTCCACAACAAGGGTATGCTTTACATTGATTCCCAATACCTGAGAACTTGAATATTTCCCCGATGGTCCATGCTCGTGAACCTCATAGAATTCTAGCACCATCAGTGTTTGCCTTCACCCTCATTTTTTTTTAAATCCTAAACACACCCGAAAATGTTTCTCGCCTGACTTACCTAGCACTTTCGGAGACAGAAGAGGTAGTCGAATATTCTTCAGAATCTGCGGCAAAAAGTTCTGACGTTTTTCCAAATCATGTTTGATCCACGACATGGCTATGTCAAAAGCATCTTTCTCTGAAGGAATATTTAAATCATCATTTGAAAGAAGGTCAGTAATTTGAGTGAAAGGAGCCATGAAAAATTCATCTGTAGTTGCTACTTTACAGAAATGTTTCATGGCAAAAGTTAAAGCCGCATTTCTTAAACTGGTGCAGTTATAAAGCTGTGCAAGACTACAAATACCCAAACAATTAGTCGGATGAAGCTGACATGTTAAAAACACACAGCAAATCTCGACAATGGCATCAAACTGTAAGTAATGTGCAGTTTGTAGAAGACATTCTACATTAGATTCGTCGAAATGAATCACTGAGGTATAGCAATATTCCACAAGCAGTCGAACAGCTTCGAAGTCGACTTCTTTTAAGATAATCCTTGGCGATGTACTCTCTGATAATTCATTAGTAAACATAGCATAAAAATAAACGCTATTGGCAGCCAACATCAGTCTGTGTGCCTTCACTTCTTGCGTACCAACAACGAGAATTACATCGAATAGTTTCTGCTCGTTGTAAATCCGATGAAGGCCTTGGAGGACCTTATTGGCATGTATAGCGTCCAAATGTGCTTCATGCCCGGTTATTTCATTCATTTTCTGCTCAATAACAACACACTCTTCCTTAATAACTTCACCCATGTCTAAACTAGATTTAGTTTGTTGTTTTATATTGTGGTCTGCACGTTGCATGTTCACGCTGATACGCATGACAGAAAACGCCCACGGAAACCGCCAAAGTGCGCGAGTCACGCAATTGTTTCTATGGTTGCGTGACACGCAATTCTATGGTTGCGTGACACGCAATGACATGGGTCACGCAATGGTTTCTATGGTTTCTGTGCCTTTAATCACGGTTTATAACTCATTCCTGTCCGAGGACTTTCCCAGAGGTGAATAAAATCGTCTGGCGTTAGCCAGAATAAAATACATAGAGGATATTACACGGTGGTGCGAAGATATGGATTTTCTCTTCGAGTGGTCAAAATTATATTTTACGAATGAGCGTAGCGTAGCGAATGAGTAAAATATCGAAAATTCATATCTTCAAGCCAGCGTGTAATTTTCTTTTTATTATATAGATTCAATGCAAAAAGAGGTAAAATTCTTAATGACGTCATCAATATCTTCACTGGTGAGGGTATGGAAAATACGACACTGCATATTATCTTATTTATCTAGTAAAAGACCAATTCGGACAGGAAAGAGTTAGAGAGATAGTTTATAACTCATTCCTGTCCGAGGGCTTCTCCAGAGGTGAATAAAATCGTCTGGCGTTAGCCGAGCTATCATTACCTTCAAATTATGAAGCTTAACCAACATTAAAACCACCATCTGATTGGACAACCTTTTAAAACGAATCCTCACCCCCATACCACCCCCCGGTAATCACGCCCCCCGGAAACCCTAGACCTAACCACAACCCTCCGGAAAAATGTGCCCCCTCTCACACCCCGACCACAGCACCCCTCTAGGATTTTTAGCTTTATGTGTTCAAGATTAACATCCCGCATGTGGGATGGTTATATTAGATGGTTAAGCTTCATATTTTGTAACCGATGATACCTCGTTAGCCACAATAAAACACTAAAGACCAATTCGGACAGGAAAGAGTTAATGCTTTAATTGATTGTGAAAGTTTTTGAAACTGCTTCAACACCCACACGAAACTGCTGGGTGCGGTGACACAGCGAAAGTGTGACGTACAACATTTTAATTGACAAACAAGGAAATAAAAACATAACAGACCTTCAAAACGTTCTTAAACTAACCCTCGCATTTATTTTATGCTGCTTGCGCGAAATCCGACACAAAATATCACCTACAACGACCCGAAATTATTGTTTTACATTTAAAATGATTTATATATTTAACGAAATGCGGAGACTCGCATTGTTAGTCAGAAGGAAGTACATTTTTCTAATTCCATTCTGGACAGGTCTCGTCGCGTTATACGACGAGTTATTGCAACATATCAGGTATATAAACATGTGTTATATGATCCTATACATTGGTTGAAGTTTGCTGGAAGACGTTCGAAGACTGCATCGGAGCGCTAGGACTGCATTAATAAGGTGAAAACGTTTGGAAAAGTCACAGAAGACTAATTTCTTTAAGTTCTATCGTTTTGGTCAATCATGGGCAATATTGTGCCGTTGGACGCAGGGAAAAAGCAACAAATCGAAGGTGAGGTGTTTCAAAAAAAATATTAATGGTTCGTATGTTGCGGATTTGAATCGACTTGAGACGGTACAGCTTTTCAGCTTGTCCTTCAAACTAGACAAGATGCATGACCTAAAATGTGAAATAACTTTCCATTTCAAGTCTTTTTATATACGTACGCTTGATATTCAAGTTTATACTTGTCTGAACATGCTATCGGTCTGGTAATCAATATTTGATGCATACCCCCCCCCCCCCTAGCGAGCAGTGGTGCATAGAATATTTTTATTACCCCCCTCCCCCTCCTCTCCTCCTCTCCAGCTTAACTTGACAAAAGTACAAAACAGCTCCATTTAGCAATTCTATGCAATTCTTTACGAGACCTAAATCTCTTTTTCGACGTCATGTTTAAATCACATGACTAGCGAGGGAAGACACTGTGACACCGATTTTTGACCAAATTACCACATCAGAAGAATCTTGTTTGTATTAGTGGAGTCAGAAATACGAGTCTAAAAGTAAACTACATCAGTTTAGTTTGCATTGCCTTCAATCATAATCCAGTGAATTCAAACCTAAAGCCGGGGTCAAAGGTTACTAACTAGCTTTTGTTGAGCTAGCGAAGACAATACTGTAGACCCCTGCTGTTAGACACACCCCATGCATGATCATTTAAACCTTACTGATCATTGCGATTTGCCAAGGGAATTTCTGACAATTTCTGATACTGCTAAAATGTTCAGGATCTGACGTTCTTATTATATTGTCTCTCGACACTGGTCGACAGACTAGAGACACGTTTAAGCCTGGTTTCCATATAGCCGTAAGAGCCGGCGGCATGGCTTAAACGGCTCTTGAACGCTTAGATTTCGCAAGTGCTTGGCAGTTTGACACCGTCATGGAAAGTTTACTCTAGCTGTGCAGAGTAATCAAGTAGTGTGCTGCGTAGGCAGTGTTGAACGCTTGATATACCACAGCAGTATATTATAAACTGCGGGTATACATACTGCCGAAACAGAGAACGTAGGAGTCTAACGTTTCGAGCGAAGGCCCTTCGTCATGCAGAGAGAAACCAAGGGCCTTCTCTCTAAACGTTAGACTGCTACGTTCTCTGTTTCGGCAGTATATCAATCCAGAGGTTGATACAAATTTGTGCCCGTATGCGTATGACAATCCTTACTATACCCAGAGTAAAACCGTTTGGTGGAGAGGGAAGGGGTTATTGGTTGTTTGAATGAAGTGTATATTTCACTTTCCATGTAACAGACCTCCATACTCAAATGCATGACTTTCCGAGATGTCTCGTTCTTGACGAGTAAAATCGTCTGGCGTTAGACAGAGTAAAAAGATTGACGTGACGAAACGCATGATCATCATCACCAAAGCGCTACCAGCAACTAGTGGCGGGATCCGTTACGTGGGCAGAAAAATACGTCTAGCTAGCGGACATTCCTGAACCAGCCCATTCTCTTCCTCAAATTGACTGTATATACCAATTGTAATCATGCTCTCAAATTGAGTGTGGGAGTCAATTCAACGAATTAAAAAACTAATTCCTAACCCCCCCATCCCAAACCACAAACCCCCGGGAAACCCTAAACGTAACCATAAACCCCCCGGTAGCCATAAGCCTAATCACAACCCTCCGGGAAAATGTCCCACCTCTCAATATACAGTCAATTTGAGGAAGAGACCAAGGTTGCCTGAACGCGGAAATACGGTCCAACTATTTCACCGACGTCATTCACTCTCAGTCTCTGAAACTGTTTGACTTTACAGACGTCATTCACTCTCAGTCTCTGAAACTGTTTGACTTTACCGACGTCATTCACTCTCAGTCTCTGAAGCTGTTTGACGTCTACAGATAGCCCGAGTAATGACCCTCCCCATGCTCTGATAACCGTGTAGCCTCCTTAAGCAGACGTTGTGGGGCGCTTGTAGGACTCGGAAACAAGGTCCCCTTAGAAACAAGAGCCCTCGCCTTCTGTCCTCCAATTCTCCCAGTGCGGCTAAAGAGATTATAAGACAATTATTAAACCCAGTTAATATTCTCCAGATATTGCACAAGAATATTTATCAACATTTGCGACGGAGTATCTGTTGGCTTATGGAGCGGAGTTTGCGAAAATGAAACTAAAAGAGATTGATGAAGAGACTTATAGCGAGAATGAAATGAAGAAAGAACTGATGTACAGGAAGGTAAGGACGCCGTAAGACACGTGAACTGACAGACATACAGACAGACGAACAGACAGACAGACAGACAGACAGACAGACAGACAGACAGACAGACAGACAGACAGACGGACGGACGGACGGACGGACGGACGGACGGACGGACGGACGGACGGACGAACGAACGAACGAATGGACGGACGGACGGACGGACAGACAGACAGACAGACAGACAGACAGACAGACAGACAGACAGACAGACAGACAGACCCATCTATATATTTCTATGTTCCCATCAGTTCTTTTTTAATTCGACAGAAAATGAAACTGACCGATCCTCATAAAACGGGATTGCTTACGAAGAAAGGATCGCTTGTAAAAAACTGGAAAAAGAGATACTTCGTCGTCAACCCAGATTACACTGTGAGTTATTACGAAAGTGAAGAGGTATGTTAAAGTGTTTTAAGATTTTAAAGTTTATGATTCAAACTAGGAAAACCTTTTTTGTGACTCGCTAATATTAGGTACGTCCTTACAGAAAAGTATTGAGGAAAGAAAGAAATTGATTATCCTTAAATTTAAAAATTGCTTAATTAAATGGAAAATATATTCTTATACTGCAAATATTAATACAGCTCCTCAGAATTACAAACTTCAAAGTGATTGAAAAGGTGGTAAAATGTCGACATTATAGTTTTAATAACGAAATACTGACGGTTTAAGCAGAGCCCTACATCAGAGTAAAAAGTGTGATGAAGGGCTGTGCTCGAACCGTCAGTATTTCGTGATCAAAACTATTCTCAGTAGTTGACCATCTTTTCACTTTGCTCTATCTAAAACACTGCCTACACAGCACTCTACTTTTTACTCTGATGAAGGACTCTGCTTGAAACGTCAGTATTTCGTTATCAAAACTATTCTCAGCAGTTTACCATCTTTTCACTTTGCTCTATCTAAAACACTGCCTACACAGCACTCTACATTTTACTCTGATGAAGGACTCTGCTTGAAACGTCAGTATTTCGTTATCAAAACTATTCTCAGTAGTTTACCATCTTTTCACTTTGCTCTATCTAAGACACTGCCTATACAGCAGTTTAGTCTGCTTTATTACGTTCTCGCTGTATACTGTATTAAGTATGTATTAAATATGTATTATATATAGAGTCTACTTAATATTTCAGGCTCATCTGAAAGCAAGCAAACCGAAAGGTGTTATTCAGTTGTCTGGCTACAAAGTTGAAGAAAGTGCTGACAGCGCTGAAGTTGAGCGTTTGAAGGCCTTGGTCAAGACGCTGGGTAATATAACTATTATTTAATAAACGAACAGCAGTGCTTCATCAAGTGTAGGGCGTATCCCGAGTGGTTGGTTGTGAACAGACAAAGGCAAAATAGGATGCATTTATTAAATAATACAATCGTTCAATGTTTCCTCTGCAGGTCTGAACGAAGAAGAACTACCACTACCACACAAGTACCCCCCACATACACTAGAACTAATGCACGAGAGAAGGAGAGCTTATTTCATTACCGCGGCGGACGAAGACGATAAAAAGGAATGGATCGAGATGTTTAGGACGTGCTGTCGAAAAGCTAATGGTGAGAAATGGACATTTCAATCAACTCACTCCCTCTCTCTTCCTCTCTCCCTCCCTTCTTTTCTCCCTAGCTCCCTCATTCGCACCCACTCCCTCTCTCCCTCTCCCTCCCTCCCTTCCTCCCTATCTCCCTCATTCACACCCACTCCCTCCCTCTCTATCTCTCTCTCTCCCTCCCTTTCTCCCTTCTCTCCTCCCTAGCTCCCTCCTTCACACCCACTCCCTCCCTCTCTCCCCCTCCCTTTCTTCCTTCTTTCCTCCCTAGCTCCCTCCTTCACACCCACTCCCTTCCTCTCTCTTTCCCTCCCTTTCTCCCTCCTTTCCTTCCTAGCTCCCTCATTCACACCCACTCCCTTCCTCTCTCTCTCCCTCCCTTTCTCCCTCCTTTCCTTCCTAGCTCCCTCATTCACACCCACTTCCTCCCTCTCTCCCTCCCTCCCTCCCTTTCTCCCTCCTTTCCTTCCTAGCTCCCTCATTCACACCCACTTCCTCCCTCTCTCTCCCTCCCTTTCTCCCTCCTTTCCTTCCTAGCTCCCTCATTCACACCCACTCCCTTCCTCTCTCTCTCCCTCCCTCCCTTTCTCCCTCCTTTCCTTCCTAGCTCCCTCATTCACACCCACTTCCTCCCTCTCTCTCCCTCCCTTTCTCCCTCCTTTCCTTCCTAGCGCCCTCATTCACACCCACTTCCTCTCTTTCCCTCCTTCCCTCCCTCCTTTTCTCCTCCCCTCCCTCACTCTAGCTAGCCAGAGTAAAATGAAAAGACCGTATAAGCATGAATGGGTTACTTCACTGACGGTGAACCGGCAGTATATAATTATTGACATTATTTATCTCCTATTCCAGGATTCAAAAACGAAGATCCTGTGGCACAAGCAGCATTTAAAACAGCGTATCGTCGAGCTTCAGGCTGGTATGCTAAATCAGAAGGTTGCGGAGGAACTGAAGAACAAGTAAGTTTCATATCTGTGCAGTGAAATGAACACTTCGTATACTTAATTAGAACACTTTTAAGTGGCAAAATGGAAATTATTCTATTAGCATTCTTAAGCGGTTAGTAAAATCTATTCTAAAAATTGACAACGAGCCAAGCTATAGAATAAAAATAAAAACCGACATTGGTATGCAGTGTCGTATACTAGTATGAAATTATCGAAATTATTTTTAGGTGCTGAGTGAGACGCTGGTCGAAATGGTGAATAATAAGGTTCTGTCAAGTGTATACAGCGGTTTAAGTGGAAACTTTACGATAAGAAAGAAAGTTAGGGAGCAGGTGAATTCTATCTTTCTATTTCCTTTCTATTTTCCTCCTTTCTTTCTTTCCTCTTTTCTCTCCTCTTTTCCTTCCTTCTTTCCTTTTTTCTTCGTCCGTCCGTCCGTCCGTTCCTTCCTTCCTCCCTCCCTTCCCTCCTTCCTTCCTTCCTTCCTTCCTTCCTTCCGTCCTTCCTTCCTTCCTTCCTTCCTTCCTTCCTTCCTTCCTTCCTTCCGTCCTTCCTTCCTTCCTTCCTTCCTTCCTTCCGTCCTTCCTTCCTTCCTTCCTTCCTTCCTTCCTTCCTTCCTTCCTTCCTTCCTTCCTTCGTTCCTTCGTTCCTTCGTTCCTTCGTTCCTTCGTTCCTTCCTTCCTTCCTTCCTTCCTTCCTTCCTTCCTTCCTTCCTTCCTTCCTTCCTTCCTTCCTTCCTTCCTTCCTTCCTTCCCTCCCTCCTTCCTTCCTTCCTTCCTTCTTTCCTTCCTTCCTTCCTTCCTTCCTTCCTTCCTTCCTTCCTTCCTTCCTTCCTTCCTTCCTTCCTTCCTTCCTTCCTTCCTTCCTTCCTTCCTTCCTTCCTTCCTTCGTTCCTTCGTTCCTTCGTTCCTTCGTTCCTTCCTTCCTTCCTTCCTTCCTTCCTTCCTTCCTTCCTTCCTTCCTTCCTTCCTTCCTTCCTTCCTTCCTTCCTTCCTTCCTTCCTTCCTTCCTTCCCTCCCTCCTTCCTTCCTTCCTTCTTTCCTTCCTTCCTTCCTTCCTTCCTTCCTTCCTTCCTTCCTTCCTTCCTTCCTTCCTTCCTTCCTTCCTTCCTTCCTTCCTTCCCTCCTTCCCCCCCCTCTCTCCCCCACCCTCCCTACTACCGCGCCCCCTAAACTCTACTTAACCTTAACAATCCCACAGGTTGTAAAAGCATTGGATTCATTGGTTCTCGCTATGGTTATCCCTTCCTACAAAGGAATGGTGGAATCAACTCAAAAATTGAAAATACCTCTAGAAAAAAACATTAATGAAAAGAAAGACGAGATCATCAGTGTCCAAAAAAAGATTACTGAACAATTGGCAGGTACAGCCATGACTCATACGGTAGAGCAAGGGTTATGTTACTCATCATGCACCAGTGAGATACTCTAACCATTGAGCTAATGAGACTCAGATGGTAGAGCAAAGGTTACAACTGTGTACAACTAGTAACCTTCTGATGACCAGTGAGATGTTCTAGCCATTGAGCTACTGAGATTCAGATGGTTGAAAAATACACTTCTTTTTTTTTAGAAAAAATGGAAAAGATTGTCACTGAAGCAGTGAAGGAAGCAACAGATGACATGAAAAAGATGTTCGAGGATCTCAAAGAACTGGTAATTATTGTGTCTGTTTGTTTTTATTCAAGTTCTTTAATTAAATTGATAATATTATAATGGTAGATCATTTAAACGCATTACGGACAGAGGTCGTACACGAAAAAAAATAATACCCATTACAGCGCGTGTAACATGCTGTGCAATGGTCAAGATCATTGTGAGACAAGTTGCACGAACCATTGCACTGTGTAACATGCTGTGCAATGATCAAGACCGTTGTGAGACAAGTTGCACGAACCATATATTGCACTGTGTAAAATGCTGTGCAATGGTGAAGATCATTGTGAGACAAGTTGCACGAACCATTGCACTGTGTAACATGCTGTGCAATGGTGAAGATCATTGCGAGACAAGTTGCACGAACCATTGCACTGTGTAACATGCTGTGCAATGGTCAAGATCATTGTGAGACAAGTTGCACGAACCATTGCAGCGGTAACATACTGTGCAATGGTCAAGATCGTTGAGAGCGGACAAATCGCTGCAATCGTTGCGCGGAGTATAATTTGATTACGAAACTTTTGCTATTTTTTTAGGCTGGCAAAGCTGTAGGAGAGATGAGAAAAGAATGTATTGTTCGATTGATGGAACGTTCAGTCAAGGACACTATGACCAGCAATAGTGTTGAACTAACAATAAAGGAGGTAAAAGATATATGGTTATATAAAAGCAGGAAGCCATGTTGACAATATCATTAGTATCTTTGTGCGGTATGCGTTTCTTTCGTTGAAAAATATTGTACACGCGTAAAAACGCCAAGATTTTAGAGTTTCTCGCTGGCTGAAGTTTGAAAGAAGCGAGAAACAGATTTCTCATGCTGGGGAGCCTGGGGAGAGGTGCATGCCCTTACGCTGGGTTGCCGTGTAAGTCTGCCACCGCAAGTGCAGCAGTGCCTTTATTAACATAATTATAACAAAACATCTAAACACATAAATTTCAACTAAAATACATAACATAGCATCCATGTCCTTAGCTGTAGGGTGGTGGGTGGGCTATAAACTACCACACTGGCGGCAAAAAGACAAAAGATGCTATATCACCGAGGTGCATGCCTATGAGAAGTTTCATACGTGCAAACAAGTTGTTACAAGGCTGTTCCAACAAGCCGTCACCAGATGCATTCCCACTGGTTGTTCCCAGTTTGTTAACAAGTCTGTAACAGGTTGTCGACAACTTGTAATACAGTTGATGACTCCAACGGACTTGTAACAAGATGTTCCAACAACTCGTTATCGCTCTGCACTTAATCCTTTAATTTCCATCGCTGCCATTTGGCACTTTTTATTTTTTACTCTGTCTAACGATTTTACTCTTCAAAGGAATACCTCCTGACATGGTGGAAGGTAAAGGGTTAACAAGTTACTACAAGGTTGACAACAAGAAGCTTGTATTGGCTTCATTAAATTCCAACTTCTTAACACTTTGAAGCCTGACGACGAGTCTTTAAGGTTTATTCTGGCTAACGCCAGACGATTTTATTCAGCACAGGGAGAGGTCCAGGCCTCAAAGTGTTAAAACCTATCTCTTTAACACCTTGAAGCCTGACGACGAGTCTTTAGTATTTTATTCAGCACAGGGGGAAGTCCAGGCCTCAAAGTGTTAACAGGCTGCTGCAATCCTGTTGCAAACACATCCTGTTAAAGTACCTATGAAACGAAAATTAAGTTTGTCTTATTTGAAAGAAAACTTAAAATGACAAAGTAACATCTTTTGCAGTTTTTTGTTTCCTTGCTTCGTTCTTGAGATATTTCAGTTTGTTTGATATGCAAATTAAACAACTTGACTTCACATGTGAATAATGAGTTATCAGAGAAGGTTATATATCTTTGCCATTATCAAACATAATCACTTGAAAATTCTACATGTTTGGCGTTGTGGGAGAAACACACCCACATGCTTCCTACGAATTATTTTGGTTTGATAATAGCAACGATCTGTAACTTTTTCCGATAACTCATTATGCATTAAACGTCAAGATGTTTAATTTGCATATCAAACAAACTGAAATATCTCAACAGCAAAGCAAGGAAACGAAAAACTGCAAAAGATGTTACTCTATCATTTTAAGTGTTCTTTCAAACAAGACAAACTTAATTTTCGTTTCATGTGCACTTTAACAAGCTCTGTGAGAATTGTACGTCACTTTACAAATGTTAGACGTAATTTTGATGTCAGTTCTTCGACAGGATATGCGCTATTTATTTACATGTTCTTCTTTCTACTTCCTATATAGCATTTTAGAATTTTTGACAAAGTCGCTTCTGGTGTAACTTCTTGGGAGAATTGGTACAAAGTGTGGAACATTGAACAGGAAGCTATTGATATTATTACGAAGTACAAGGAAACATTTGATCAGCGAGGACAATATAGCGCTGTTTATACTTCGCACGACTTCTTGCTGGAGGTGTGTAGAATGAGTGGGTGCATGTAAGGGTGGAGTAGGAGTGCTAGTAGGAGTAGGAGTGCTAGTAGGAGTGAGAGAGCAAGTGGGGGTACGAGTGTGAAAGGGTGAGTGAGTGAGTGAGTGAGTGAGTGAGTGAGTGAGTGAGTGAGTGAGTGAGTGAGTGAGTGAGTGAGTGAGTGAGTGAGTGAGTGAGTGAGTGAGTGAGTGAGTGAGTGAGTGAGTGAGTGAGTGAGTGAGTGAGTGAGTGAGTGACTGACTGAGAGTGTGAGTGAGAAAGAGTGAGTAAAAATTGAGTTTAAGTTAGAAAGTGTGTTAGTGGGAGTGACCATGCAGTGCTGTAAAAGTTACATAATTTTTGTAACTAGTTTCAGTTACATCATTAGAAAAGTAACTAGTAACCGATAAAAGTTACAATGAAAAGAAAGTAACTAGTTACAGTTACAAAGTAACTCCAAATATTTTGTAACTAGTTACAAAGTTACATTCCTTTGTCCATGTTACTAGAATCAACAAAGAAAAATTACTGGTTTTTAGATGCCAGTACCATAATTATGTTTTTACAGCTAAATATAGTTGTCACTAAGCAGAAATAGTCAAATTGTATATGATGTATCTTTATTATTATATCAAAACCATTTTTTATCAAGAAAGAATGACATCCTCAACTGAAAATAAGTAACTACAGTCACATTTATTTTTAAACCAAATATTGTAACTAGTTACAGTTCTTTAAAAAAGTAACTAGTTATAGTTACTTCTTCAAAAAGTAACTAGTTATAGTTACAGTTACTTCTTCAGAAAAAGTAACTAGTTTCAGTTACAGTTACTTAAAAATGTAACTAGTTACTGTAACTAGTTACTGTAACGAAGTTACTCACAGCACTGGGAGTGACACGAGTGAGTGTGAGAGTGAGTTAGTGTGAGTAAGTGAGTGAGAGAGTGATGAGAGTGATGAGAGTGAGAGAGTGTGAGTGTGTGAGAGAGTGAGAAAGTGAGTGAAAGCGAGAGTGAGTGGAAGTGGGAATGAAAGAGAGAATGTGACACCATCTTGACCTAATACCTCAATGATTAGTAAATATTCTGTTTCGCCTTATAACGATCCCTGCTAATTCAGGCTATATTAAACATATATATTATTCCATCTCATTCGTTTGTCTACACTTTAAAGGTAGCAGACGCAGCATTCTTTACATTTGAAGAAACCTTCAAAGAGCGCACTAAAGACACAGACATGCTCAAGGAAAGTAAGAAGACAGCAGAGTTGATGGAATCTATTAAGAATGAAATCATACCGGTACGGAGAACTATATTATTGAACTATATATTAGTGAACAACATCGTGCTTGCCAACATGAACGATGTAGAACTCCACATTTTACTCTGATGAAGGACTTCGCTCAAAACGTCAGTATTTCGTTACTAGAAATCTCAGCAGTTTACCATCTTTTCACTTAGCTCTATCCAAAACACTGCCTACACAGCACTCTACATTTTACTCTGAAGAAGGGCTCCGCTTGAAACGTCAGTATTTCGTTATCAAAACTATTCTCAGCAGTTTACCATCTTTTCACTTTGCTCTATCCAAAACACTGCCTTATAACACTCTACTTTTTTTACATTGAACGATGTTGTGTTGGTCAGCATGAACATCTTTGTTGCTTTTTTCAGAAATACGACGCAGATTCCAGAAAAACTCCTGAAGATATAGGCTTTAAATTAACAACTATGGTTGTACTGGAATATATCACTAAGAAAATTGACCCACTCACAAAAGACGTAAGTATTAAAGAAAAAATAAACGCTTCTCTAGGGACAACAGTTTAGATATGACTGATAGAGCTATCCAGTATAAATAAAGTTAGTTTAGTTTACTCTGGTTTCCTCCTGTGGTAACACTGGATCAATGAGGGATGGTCCTTACTGGACCTCTAGGAAGAACAGTTTAGATATGACTGATAGTGTTATCCAGTATAAATAAAGTTAGTTTAGTTTACTCTGGTTTCCTTTTGTAGTAACACTGGACCAATGAGGGATGGTCCTTACTGGACCTCTAGGAAGAACAGTTTAGATATGACTGATAGTGTTATCCAGTATAAATAAAGTTAGTTTAGTTTACTCTGGTTTCCTCCTGTGGTAACACTGGATCAATGAGGGATGGTCCTTACTGGACCTCTATAGGAAGAACAGTATAGATATGACTGATAGTGTTATCCAGTATAAATAAAGTTAGTTTAGTTTACTCCAGTTTCCTCCTGCAGTAACACTGGATCAATGAAGGATGGTCCTTACTGGGCCGCTAGGAAAAACAGTTTAGATATGACTGATAGGGTTATCCAGTATAAATAAAGTTAGTTTAGTTTACTCTGGTTTCCTCCTGTAGTAACACTGGACCAATGAGGGATGGTTCTTACTGGATCTCTAGAGAGAACAGTTTAGATATGACTGATGGAGTTATCTAGTAAAATAACTGGTATAAATCAAGTTAGTTTTAGTTTAGTTTAAATGAAAGCAAGAGAGATGAAAGTTTATTTATATGATTTTCAGATTCGTAAAACTGCACAAAGCAGTATTCCAGAGCCTCTGCAGCAAATCATAAGTGTCGACGGACGCTACGAACTGTACGTCGAGGAAAGCGTGAAAGAACTGATCAGAAAAGGTTTGTTCACAGCTGTGGAGCACACGGGAGTGAGAGTGCAAGGGAGTGAGAGTGCAAGGGAGTGAGAGTGAGTGCGTGGGAGTGAGATCGAGTGCATGGGAGTGAGTGAGATCGAGTGCATGGGAGTGGGAGTGAGTGAGTGAGAGTGCATGGGAGTTGAGAGTGAGTGAGTGAGAGTGCATGGGAGTTGGGAGTGAGTGAGTGAGAGTGCATGGGAGTTGGGAGTGAGTGAGTGAGTGAGAGTGCATGGGAGTTGGGAGTGAGTGAGTGAGTGAGAGTGCATGGGAGTTGGGAGTGAGTGAGTGAGTGAGTGAGTGAGTGAGTGAGTGAGTGAGTGAGTGAGTGAGTGAGTGAGTGAGTGAGTGAGTGAGTGAGTGAGTGAGTGAGTGAGTGTGCATGGGAGTGAGAGTGCATGGGAGTGAGATCGAGTGCATGGGAGTTGGGAGTGAGTGAGTGAGAGTGCATGGGAGTGGGAGTGAGTGAGAGTGCATGGGAGTGGGAGTGAGATCGAGTGCACGGGAGTACATGGGAGTGGGAGTGAGTGGGAGTGAGAGTGCATGGGAGTGAGAGTGAGTGCATGGGAGTGAGAGTCAGTGAGTGAGATCGAGTGCATGAGAGTGAGATCGAGTGTATGGGAGTGAGTGAAAGTGCATAAGGGTGAGAGTGTTGGATGGATGTTGTCTGGGAGTGAGACAATAGAGTGCGAGTAAAGTGAGCAGTTTCTTAACTCGCTAGGTTCTTACGAGCGGATTCTTATTCTATATTTCGCTTTAGCTATTGGAATCTCCAAACCAAAACGAACTGATGGTGAAAATAATGAGAAAAGAGAAGAAAAGAAGGAAGCTACAGAAGAGGCAGTAAAAACGGAAGTAACAGAAACGAAAGAAGAAAAAGAGGAAGAAATGGAAGAAAAAGAGGAGGAAAAAGAGAAAACAAAAGCAGGACTAGAGAAAGAAGAAATAACGGAAGAAGATAAAGAAGAAAAAATGGAAGAAGATAAAGAAGAAAAAATGGAAGGAGATAAAGAAGATAAAGAAGAAAAAATGGAAGAAGAAAAAATGGAAGGAGAGAAAGTAGAAAAAACGGAAGAAGGAGAAGAGAAAGAAGAAAGGCAAAAAGCAGAAGCGAAAGAAGAAGAAACAGACAGCAATGAAGGCGAAACGCCGATGTAATACCATTGCAATAAAACTCGTGTTTTTTTACCTGGATTAAGATGCGACGATGTTAGAGAACCAAAGTATGTTATTTATATTAACCTTATTAGTATACATTCTGTGAAATTGTGTAAGAAATATCGGGTATGTTGTGAGAAATAGGAGGATAGAATGATGGGAACTGACTTAGGCTGACTGAGAGTAATAAGAGTCGTAATAATTCTCATACAAACGTTTGTCAAGAAACTCTGAAAGAAGCGATAGAATGGCCAAGGTGTTTTAACATACTGTACTACACGCGTAAAAATCTCACAAGTTCTTACAGCATTGTTGCCTGAACAATGTTACAATGCTGTAACAACGTTGTACTCATGTGCGAACAACCCTGAGGGATTAACATATTGTTCATCTGTACAGCTTCATGAAACAACAGCAGTTGTCCACGCATGTTGAAACAACCGAAGGACGTGTTGATACAGCAGTCATGACCACAATTGTTGTAACGTTGTTGTTCAGCCTTGTTACTTCATCATGCTGTTACATGTTGTATCATGTGCGAACAACGTTGTTGGTTATAAAAATCTGCTGTTAGAACAACTTGTTCATGACTGTTGATTTATCCGTGAACAAGTTGTTCGAACCATAAGTGGACAACGTGTTGACAACTTGTTCACGGCGAGCAGCACAACATTGTTCACGCCTGTTAACAACCGTGAACAATTTGTACGTTTTTACGCGTGTAACATAGATTCGATAAAGATATATGTCAACAAATTTCAAGTACTTTCCCTAAAGAAGTTAGATCCACAGGAGAAAACTGCACTAAGCGCAGGGGTAGGGTGGGAAACGCTGCCTTTTGTGCAAAGAACAAATTTGGATGCAAAGAACATTAAACTCACACAAATCCTTACATGCTTTGAAAACAACAGAGTATCAAAATTTACTACAGTTTCAGCTTAAACAGTACATGTACAGGGTAAAATAATTCTTATCCACAAAGCGAGCACTAACGAAATTCAGTGATCAATTACAGATATATAAAGCTTGTTAAAACATGTGTCATGTCACTTTGAAATTAAAATATATACTTATACCTTTATGAAGTTAACTTACGTTTTCGTCCTTTATCAATAGCGTATTGAACAGGGTTCTCAAACTCTAATTAATTGTGGGCTTTCACAGCTAACTGTATATAATGTCTTCTTGGCCCACAAAAAACACAATAGTTACAAAATGGCTTTGTAGTACTTTATAAACGCTCATAAATTCTATATTTTGGCCAAATCAATTTGAATGATCCCACATCGGCAAAATATGAAAGGGAAAGATCAAATCTGATTGGCTGTTGCAAAATAAGAATGTTGATGTGGTTGATTGGGTGTGAACATGAATTAGAGCAAAGGTGGTAAAGATTTTTCGCAAAAAAAAATACCGATGTTTCAACGGGAGCTTTTCATCGGAGTAAAAAGGATTCTTCTCAAAACGTCAGTACTGTTTCTAAAATCTCAGCAGTTTATCACCTTTTCCTCTATCCAAAACACTGCCAACATAGCATTCAATTTATAAACCGAGATACGCTGTTTTGTTTCAACAAGGCAATTATTTATACAAATAAACTCGCATTTGAGACTCTGGGGGGAGTTTGAGAACCCTGGTATGTAAATTAAGCACTTGTTTAAAAATAAAAACCACGAGAATAATTTTTACTTAAATGTGGAATATTTAGGATTATGGTTTGCGACGACACTCCACGGCTATTGGTGAGTTTAGAGTGTAGACTGTTGCCTAGTAACCGTATCCCTGTATCTGTGTAAGGCATATTATTGCGGCAGGAACTAATTTCTACAGGCTGGTGGTTATTAATGTAAAAGGTATGCTCAATGGAGGTTTTGCTTTAAAAAGTTAAGATAAATATCAATGTTAACGCACCAGAACCGATCAGAAAAGTTTCAATGTTGCCACAAAATTAAGTCATAACACCGCAACTCTATAGAATTATTGCAAGTCTCTATAACTAGGTTCCGTAGAAACAAAGAAGTCTGAGAGGACGGAGTGAAGGTATTCGAATGTTGGTCGTTCCTGGGCATTAGCTTTCCAACAATCCAACATGATTTGATACAGGGAGTCAGGACAGTTTGGTGGACATGGCATTCTGTAACCACGCTCGACTTTAGCGAGGGTTTGAGCATTGGTTAGCCCTGGGTAGGGTATTCTACCATGCGACACCAACTCTGTAAGAAGGACACCAAACGACCACACGTCCGACTTGATGGTAAAGCGATTGTATAAAGCGGCTTCTGGGGCAGTCCATTTGATTGGAAATTTTGCCCCCTCGTGCGGATTGTATTCGTCGTTGACGACTAATCTTGCCAACCCAAAGTCTGCAACCTAAAACAGAACAAAAAATATATAACAAGACCAACTTTTGCTCAGACTGAAAACAAAATAACATGTAGAGATGTATCTCATCTGTAAATATAATATAAAACCTTTCTTAACGCTAGGTTATATTTTTGCAAAACCTAAGGATCGTATTGTGAAAGAACAGAGAAAAGATGCTATTTATTCCATTAATCAGGAGTACATCGGACAGACAAAACATCAGTTTGGCACGCGTTTAAAAGAGCACCAAAAAGCGTTTTCTTTTCAAAAAAGGAGAATTCTGCTTTGTCGGAACACGCGTGCAAAACCAACCATGAGATTGCGTGGGATAATTCAAAAATTATCACTACCAATCCACGGTACCACCAAAGACGTTGTTTGGAAGCTTGGTACATCAATAGCGCCCATTGCATCTTGTTGATAGGTAACGTGGGCGCTATGGTTGTATGAGAGTATAAATATGGGTCCTGTCTTCACAACGATCACCCCTGATGAAGACACTAGATCGGAGTGTCGAAACGTTGGGTCATGAACAGTAACTTTTTAAGCTACGTTCAAAAAACTTTTAAGCCAGAGTAACGTTAAGCCATAATCAAACGAGAACGCAAGTCATCGCAAGTTGGCAGTCAGAATTTCTGTGGCGGTCGTTCGAACACCCAAATTAACAAAATAAAGGTTTCATGAGTGTTTTAAACAAGTTTTAACTTTGTCACGGTACATGATATTTTCGGCAAACTATTCAGAGCGGCTGGCTGAGATAGCGCGACTGCCAACTTGCGACGACTTGCGTTCTCATTTGATTTAGGCTTTAAACTATGTCTGATTCTTCACCTGGCTGCGTTGGGAAGTTATTTGTTAAA
This sequence comes from Paragorgia papillata, assembly GCA_035771165.1. Classification (NCBI taxonomy): domain Eukaryota; kingdom Metazoa; phylum Cnidaria; class Anthozoa; order Scleralcyonacea; family Coralliidae; genus Paragorgia; species Paragorgia papillata. Next base: position 579,910 of record JAWNZC010000319.1, read on the forward strand.
GAAATAGTAGTTTTAACTTTTCCTTTCAAAGTCTTTTCTCATCTTACCTTGCACGTATTGTGCTCTCCAACTAAGATATTTCTCGCTGCTAAATCTCTGTGGATATAATTTTGTTTTTCTAGATACTGCATGCCATCAGCAACTTGGGCTGACATATCAAGCAGCACAGGAAGACGAACAGTCTTCCCGTCTCCTTTCAGAAGGAATTCTAATAAACTGCCGTGTCTCATTAACTCTGTTACGATATATATTGGTTCCACCTCAGTGCAAACAGCATACAACTAAAATATCAAACAAAATATTAACATGATTTTTCCACACAAAAAAATTAGAATTCTTTATTTAACCCATTCCTGCTTAAGCTGGCAAAAACTGGGCCCTTTACTGTTTTACTGTCTAACAGCAGACAATTTTACTCAACTAAGGGAGAACCCTCAGACACCCTAGTTAACAAGTGATTAACCCCTGAGCCAGCCAAACTGACCCCTTTATTGCTTTACATGGGGTACTCTGTTTAATGCCATATCATTTTGCTCATTAAAGGAAGACCCCTCAGACATTCTAGGCAGTAATGGTATATTATTCAGCAATCTTTATTCTTACTTGAATAAGATGAGGATGTCTAAGCTTCTTCATAATGTGAGCTTCAGCAAGAAATGCTTTCGGTTCCATTGAGCCTGGTTTTAATGTTTTTATAGCCACTTGTGTGGTGCCGTTCCACGTTCCTGCCCACACCTCTCCAAACATCCCTGCACCTAATTTCTGTCGAAGATTCAGCGACGTTCTCGGAATCTCCCAAGAATCTTTGGTACTATGAGATAGTCCACCCGTTTCTGGTTTTTCTGTTGCTGGACATGGCTTGATAAGCGCACAACAAAGACCATCAGCTTCTTTCGAGTAGTGCGCTACTAACTCGTGAAGATTCGAGTAAGGAGAGCGGCTTGTTATGTAGTAACCACCACCATCTAGCCGTCGTATTCGATAATGCTTCACAACATCACCTTCACGAACGGAAAGGGAATAGTTTCCCGCTGATGTCTCAGAATCACGGACCAAGAATGCACCAGTAGCATTACAATCAGCAAGAAGCTTCTTCTCTGCATCAGCTCTACGAATTTTACCAAAATACCATCTAAAGCGAGAGAAAAGACTTGTTTCCACTGGTACTCAATGTAAAGATATAGATTTTATGTTCAAGTGGCAAGGACAATATCTTGCCACTATCTATTGATATTGCTCTTGCCATGAGAACATAAAATCCATATCTTTGAGCAACCGTGTAATGTTCTATTTACTATATGGACAATGAAATTATGTGTGGAAGTGATGTTGATAAACTGGGTTTAATGCAAAAACTACAACCACTTGACGTAAAGCATACAAATGAAAAATACAATGGCTTATTCAAATACTGTACTTCATTTTACATGAATTTTTTCATTGACTTGTTGATATGTCACTCGCAAGCGTTTTATACGAGAACTATGCCAGGATATAGTGAAATATGGATTCTACAAATGTTTTAGTTGCTAGTAAAATACTCTTCTCCATATAATAATTATATTTATTAATTATTATAATTATATAGAGAATAATACATGGATGTGTTGAACAGGATATGTCACTCGTTCGCTTCGCTCACTCGTGAGATATCCTGGTCGACACTCGAAATAAATTTCATATTTCCAAGCATCCATGTATTGTTCTGTTTATTATATAAAAAAATTGTCCTATTGCCTTGCAAAAATTGCATTAAACTATAATGCTGATTCAGCGATAATCGTCACATGTGCGATTATCATAAAATAATCGCACATGTGAGATTATCACTTTTATTAGTGGCGGAAAAATCAATAAAACACTCTATTTTATATAATAAATATATATACAGTATATATATATATATATATATATATATATACATATTTATTTAATAAAATGAACGTCGCTACTCCGAGTTTCAGGCGTTAAGCGATCATCAGGCAACTGAAAAAGTTTCACACAAATCTATCTTGCTCTACCTTCAAAAGTATCGAGCACTCTGTGGTCTATTGTAAACGACTACTTTAACTATTATATATATATATATATATATAAAAGTTGAAATAAAAGTTTTATTGTGTATATTTATTATGTTTTATTGTGTTTTCATTCTGAAGTTATGAATAAAATTAACAATTAACTAAATACATTTCACAGTTATAGCAGTCATGTATTTATGGCCATTAATATTTATTGTTGATGTACTTTTTTTTAAATATAAATTGGTCTATTTTATTATTTTCTATTTTATTAGCAGTTCATGGAATTTAAAAAAATAAACACAAGAAATAGTGCTCTTTGTATAACAGACTATCCCAAAACAAACAAAATTAAATAAATAAATTGCATTAGTTGTTCAGGAATGTTGGATGGCAATTCAAATATACAAACTACTCAAGAAATCTTTCACAACTAGACACAATTTGTTAAGCTTTAGTAAGTTTTTTACAATTATATATATATGTATACATGGATTCCGGCTTTTTCGGAAGTTATTTCGAAGAATTGTGAAGCTAGAACGCAACGTATTTGAAGCTATGCTAATATTAAACAATATTTCTTAAAATATAAACACCCATTTATGAGAAAATAAAGAAAGTGATGGATGCACTAACCCCACTTCCTTCTCATGACAATGATCAGTTTAGATTATTTAGAGTTGAAACAACTCTGATTTCTTAAATAATGATTTATAGAGGTCTCGAGCGTTAACAGACGAACTATTTTAGTCGATTATGGACGAGAAAATGCAAAAAATGACTAGACAACATAGACGCTTTCAATTTGAAAGAAAGGGCAAATAAACTTCCGGCATCTTGCCTAAAAACATACAATACATCTGGCTTGTAGGGGAAATTCAAAAGACTGTGAAACGGCAAGAAATTAAAGCTCTTCAAACACTTACTCTTCGGCATCTAAACTCCTTTCGGCAGCCACATAATTACAAGGAATATACCCTTCACGGCCAGTTTTGAGCGAGCGAGCAAACCACCAGTCGCCATCGCTGTTGTCAATCACCTGAAGTCTCTCTGACTTGGAAAAGTTCAAATCCTCCGTAGTTCTAGCATCGTAGTCGTAAAGAGCGACGAAGACTGTAACTTGATGTGGATTATTCGGAACTACTGGCGAAATATGTGGCACAACGTTAACATCGGAAGACAACTGAGTCGGTTGTCCATTCGTACTGTTTAGCGCCGCCGAAGATTGAGCATTGTTAGACGAGTTGTTCTTGCTTTTGCTGCCCGATTTAGAGCAGCAGCAATTACCCATAGCTGCCTTTACAGTTCTCGAACAGCAATTGGGTAGAAGAAGTGTGGTTTAAAGCGAGAATAGCTATAAAAACATGACCAAACAGCACACCATCGGAGCTTCTGTCAGAGGACGAAAGAAATTCTAGTGGGGCTTGACGTTGAGGTTATTTACTGGGACCCAGGCCGCCTGATCATTTGCATCGCGAGCTTATATATATATATCTGTCGTGCATTGTATATCGTGCGCTATATATCGGTGCGCTATATATATATCGTGCGCTTTATATCGGGCGCACTATATCATGCGTTATATCGTGTACTACATCGTGCGTCCTATATCGTGCGCTATATATAGCGTGCGCTCTATATATCGTGGGCTATATATTGCGCCTCTCCGGCTAAAGTCCAAAGTCGAGCCTGGCTGGAGCTTGGACGGAGTTAGCTAGTACTTGGATGGGTCACCGCCTGGGAATGACTCCGCTCTGGGCTAACTTTCGGTGGCGATTGCATATTATCGCATACGGTATTTATACATTTTACATATATATTACATAATGATATTGCTAATACATGTTACGTATAGTAGTGTATATTACGCATTACATTTTACCGTTCCCCAAACTTAACTCGAATTAAATTTTACCAATCAAATCAATCTTAACTAACCCATGTCCAAATGAATCACACCCACCAGCTTCTTGGTCATAACCATTGTTAAAAGACCCTCCCCCACCAGCAACTCCACAAGTAGTTGAGTTCCCCCACACACACCCTCCGCTATATCCACCACCTCCACCCCCGACCAGCCAACCAAAACCCCCACCTCCAAATCCACCTAAAGAACCAATCGGACACCAACCACCTTTCCCGCCATTTACAAAAGCAAAAGCATACGAACCAGGAGGCACTGACGCGCCATCACCGTTACCTAGCAACCCCGCACCAGCACCCGCATAAAAATCAAACCCCACTCCAGTAGGACATAACACGCCACCCTGTTTCACTGACATATTACACTGACTCCCAAGTATCCCCTGCTGTCCCGGATCACCATCTGATATCCCCAGCTTGACAACACATCCACCACCCCCACCCCCACCCCCAGCGATAATCAAAGGAGTATTATTAACAAATGTTACAAAACTACCACCCCCTCCCCCACCGGGTCGATCTCCAAAATTAGTATTCATTATTCCGGATTGGCCAACGAGGATTTTTAAAACTGCTCCGTTTGTAAGACTAAATTTTCCTTTCATCTTCGCTCCCAGTCCTCCAAGTTGCACGCTGTCGGTGTGGTTATCTCTAGTGCACGTGCCGTTTGCACCGGAAGCTCCCTGGGCCTCAATCTCATAAGTTCCCGTATGCGGCACGGTCCATTCCTGGATACCATTGTTTAGTGTCACGTGACCCTCCAGTGACGTACCATCGTATGGGGTGACGTCAGTTGGGCCACTATTTCCCACAGCATCCAACGTGGTGAATAAGTATGCTGAAAAGTAAAGAAAACGTTGGTTTAGTAAGTACAAGTTTTTCAGCTTTACTCAGACAATTCTAGCTAAGCTTTAGACTGGACTGAAGCCCTGGCAACATGCCGGACTTAGCAGACGCGACGCTCTAGTCTAATCATTGACGTGACACAATGGATCTTTTCACCAATAGCGGCGCCATCTTGAATTCGCAAAGCATTGTGGTCCATCCAGTTGCATTGCGAATTCAAGATGGCGCCGCTGTTGGTGAAAAGGTCAATTATTGTATACTTACTTATTCGTTTGAACTCTGTATCAAGGCCTGCAGTAGACCCCTACAGGATGTTGAGAAATTGAAAGAGGAAAAATTAGTTAGGAATTTGGAATGTAGTTAAATAGGGATAAAATAAGATAGATTAAAATACTTAAAATTAAAATTCATTCATTCATTCATTCATTCATCCATTCGTTCACTCATTTATTCATTCATTCATTTATATATTTATTAAGTAACTCAGTACTTACAATAGAAAGCCGCTGACCAAATTGAGCACCTTCCTTTGTCAGTAAATGAACGTTGTTCTGTGACGCTGTTTCCATGGTTACATCATTGAGTTCGCAAATCAATCCAGATTGGATTTCCCCCATGTTCCACGACTGACACTCATCTCGAGTAAGACAATGCATTGCGCAATCAACACTTGACGTCACCAGCATGGAGTCGATCACGTGACCAGGCAAATAACGGTTTTTATGCAGGGTAAAAAGAGACGACCGGCAGAACGACCCCTCGTTGCTTGAGACCAAAATAGTAAAGAGCATCAATGTGTAACTTGCGAGGAACATGGCGAAATTATGTGGCATAGGGCAAGCCATTTTACGATTCTAATCAAAAGCGTAGGGAAAATAAGAATTTCGTTTTAATGAAAATTTTCAGTAGAAAAGAGACTGATGAACTTAGATTGTTTGAAATAATAGATTCGACTTTGAAATAATGTTAAAAAAAATTACAGTCAGCTGAGCTAAATACGAAAAATGCCAAAATATTATGCAAACGTGAGTTTTGCTAGGATGTTAACACAAATGAAAAAAACAAACTGCATTAAATCGTAATTTAACTGAAAAAAAATCTAAAATAACCACAAGAGACCTATTAATTTTTAAATATTTTATATACGCCTAGTAGCTAATATTTCCTAAGTAATGTCAATTTTTATATATATTGTGGCCAAGGGCTTCCCCAGAGGTGAATAAAATCATTTAGCGTTAGCCAAAATAAAACAATAAACATCAATTTAGACAGAAAAGAGTTAGAAAGGGCAGTAGTGAGATAAGAAAGAAAAAACCTGGCCTAAATTAGCTAAAAAACAGTAGTCTTTTATTAATAGATGCCGAGTCCTGCTGTGAATTGATTTAGGGTTAGGCAAAGTGCGACAGTTTTTCATAAATAAACAGCTAACCGAGTTCTAGCTACTTAAAAAAGTATAAAACGGGCACTTGGAAATATCAACAATACCTGTTGTACACTTTCAGTATTTGGGAATGAATCGTTGGAATTACCAGCTTTGGACAAAACGCACTTGGAAGCTGTTTCGATATGATTTAACAAGTAAAAAACAACAACTGCAAAGCTACAAAAGCTGGTTTTCTTTCAATGACGCAAGCGTTTTCCCACAACTTGTCAGCATTTCATTTAATCAGCTTGAACCGATGGTTTTACAGTTAGTTTAGCTTGAAATAAATTAAAATAGCTTTGTAAACATTCTCAATATCTTAATCAATGAAAAATCAGGCCGTCACTAGACAACGAGTAATTTTCTAAAAAACATCCAAAAGATTGTAATTTTTTAAATAATTACTATTTGTTTAAAACAACGTTGGCAAATGCTCAAGTTGAAGACTGGATTAAAACTCATTATGGATCTTGGCGCTCAAAACTCATTATGGTGCGTTTTCATATGCATGTAAAAAGATCTAAAAAGGCTGCCAAGTTTTGATTTATTGATTTATTTATTGATTTATTAAGCTTCAGCACATTACATAAAAACAGTAAAAAATGCTAGGGATATCGCAACAGGTTTGACCCCAATTACTGCGGTCCCGATAAACTAAAAACATTAAAATTACATAATATAAATACAATAGTTAAAAACAACAATTTATACTGTTAACAAGAGACCTAGCTCTTTTGCATTTAATACACACAGACTTCCAGGTTCTCGGATCTTCTGTGTCATACGATTTTGTTAGAGCATCGCGGTAGTATAGTACTAGTCCGTCTTTAAAAGAGCTAAAAGATTTGTTCTTGTTTCTCAAGTCTGAATTAAGAATATTCCAGACTTTGGTAGTTCTAATAAAATAAGATGTCTGAAAAGTTACAGTTCTTGCAAAAGGAACAGTTAGACTTATACAGTCATCATTGGATGAGCTTCGAGTTTTCCTTGAGGAAACGGCAACAAGACGCACGCCGTGTGATACAGACGCCATACCATTAATTATTTTATAAAGCATAACTAAATCCAGATATTCATGCCAGTAGGTAATAGGCAATAGGTTGAGCTTGTTTAGCCTGGTGGGATAAGGGATGTCGGACATATAACCGAGGTTTAGGATGTACTTCGTCGCCCTCCTCTGCACCTTTTCGATGGCACTGATCGATTCAATGGTTTGAGGACACCATACCTGGGAGGCATGCATAACCCAATTGACTTCGTATAAGTTGTAGATATAATGACCTTCTTGCTTGGATGTCAACCATCTCTAACGTGGAACGCCTAACCAAACCAAGCAATTTATTAGCTTTGGAGCGTAAATCATTTACATGACTTTTCCAATTAAGTGTGGAATCAATCTTGATTCCCAGGTCTGACTCTGTACTAACTTGGTTAATTGTGTGGTCATTTAGCTGGTACGTTGTTACAATCGGGGACCTTTTTCTGGTTATAGATAGAACTTTGCACTTTGGCTTGTTAAAGTGTAAATAGTGATCACTTGACCAAGACTCGAGGTTTAATATGTCTTTTTGAAGTAGAGCCGTATCAATTGAAGACCGGATTGTTCTAAAGCATTTAGTGTCATCGGCAAACATTGCGACATCGGTAGAAGGAGATAAGTAGTTCGGAATGTTGTTAACGTAAGCTAGGAATAATAAAGGACCCAATATTGAGCCTTGGGGAACACCTGATGTAATTGGTAGTTGATCAGATTTCGCACCTTGGACCACAACTTGTTGGAGTCTTCCGGATAGGTAACTTTTAAACCATAGTAAAAGGTTATCCGATATACCAAAGTCGTACAATTTATGAATTAGAGTAGGATGGTCCACTGAATCAAAAGCCTTTGAGATGTCCATAAATACCACATCGGTTTGCTTGCCTTCGTCTAAGTTCTTGCCTATTACGTGCAGAACAGAGAGAAGCTGGGATGAACATGATTTTCCATTTATAAAACCATGTTGGGCAGAGTGGATTAGGGAGTGGATATGGGATGAAATACGGTCGAAAACACAACGTTCCAAGATTTTGCTAACGACGGATAGTAACGAGATCGGACGATAGTTTTCAACTTCATCCTTCTTCCCTTTCTTAAAAAGCGGAATAATATTAGCCACTTTCCACTCGTTAGGGATCTCTGAGGTACGAAGTGATTTGTTAAAGAGTAAACAGAGAGAATCGGCTAGTTGAGAAGCGCATTCCTTTAAAACACGAGTTTGAATGCCATCTGGGCCAGGAGCTTTAGATGGATCTAAAGAGTGCAAAACCTTGCACACTTCATTGCTTGTAAGCTCGAAGCTTGGAAAGGGTGGTAATTCACGGGATCCAGCAAAAACTTCAGTTGGAACTGGATTCGAAGGGGTTTGGTAAACCGAATGGAAGTATACATTAAACATCTTGGCTATTTCGCTTGGGTTATCAGCATGAGATCGATTATGTGGATTTCTAGAGTCTTTTACTGTAACTGATTTCGGAACTGAGTTTCCTGATTTTGACTGAATTTTAAAAACCGACCAGAATGCCTTCGGATTATCCTTGAGTGTAGTACCCAATGAAGAGAAAAAAGATTCTCTGCTCTCCTTAACTGCTTTCTTTACCTCCGATCTCAGTTTTCCAAATTTCTTCTTCAGACTTTCCGACCTACTCTTTAGGTATCTGTCGCGTGCCGTAGATTTTTTACGAATTAAGTGAAGAATATCGGATGTTATCCACGGAGGTGAACGGCGACGATTAACATACTTAGACGGAATAAATTGGTTTGTTAAAATCACCAGTGAGTTTTTCCACATAGACCAGTCTGAATTAATGTCTGTGACATCCCTGTTATCTTGAAATAGAGAACAAAGATTGGCATCAATTATACCTTTCCTGAGACCTTCAAAGTCCGCTCGCTTAAAATCATAGATTTTACGTTTTTGGTCATGAGGTAAAAAATTGTGCGCTACCGAGATGCTATAAAGTATCAGCCGGTGATCGGACCTGATATCCAGTTTGGATGGTTCACAAATATCGGTTATGGTGACAAGATTCGGAATATTTGTAATAATTAAGTCCAAGATATTATTCACCCTAGTAGGGGTTAAACATAATTGTGATAAGAAGTAGTCATCTAGCAAATCACAAAAATCCTGCTCCAGATGACCATGGGCTGAATAGTTGTTTTCCGTCCACGTAATATTAGGAAAGTTAAAATCTCCTCCGATGATAATTTGATCGTATTTAGGAAACAAAGAGTCAGCTAATTGCTTTAGCTCAAGTATATCATTATTATCGGGAGCTCTATAACAACACAGAAGAAGCCATTTAGGGGGCGATTACATGGACCGGGCTAGCCCGCTTTATATATAAAACACATGTTGTTTTAACATTTCGATTACATGGCAAGCGGGCTAGCCCGGTTTGCCGGGATCCCGGTTGTCGCAACCGGGCTAGCCCGGTTAACCGGGATGAAAATGTCCATGTAATCGTTTTCAGCCCGGCAAACCGGGCTGAAAAACTGTTGAACTCGCTTCGATACGCGTTCGTTTGCTTGACTGTGTGAATAAATAGTGCTGAAAGGAACTGAAATAGAACATCAACGTTGTTTGTGTGTTTTGTGATCAAAGCGAAGATTTAATAAATTAATTAGTCTTCGTGAAGACGCTTTCCTGGGTTAGCTAAGACTTTAACAATCTTTTTAGTAACGATGGGCTTACAAAATAAATAATAGACTAATTAGTGTAAAACTGAAGTAAAACTAACGTAGCTTTGCCCTTATTTACTTGATAATTGCGAATTTCGGCCTGAAATCATCCCGGCTTACCGGGCTAGCCCGCTCCATGTAATCGTTTTGTAAACTCATCCCGGTTAACCGGGCTAGCCCGGTCCATGTAATCGTTTTGTAAACTCATCCTGGTTAACCGGGCTAGCCCGGTCCATGTAATCGCCCCCGATAAATTTGGTAGTATGCATTCGACTGCCACGGCATCCAGATTAGTAGATATGATAGCGTCAACTTGCTGGGTTTTTATGAAAGAGTCTTGCTTTAAGGCGATCAAAACGCCGCCGCCACTACGATTGTTAACACGGTCGACCCTAAAGATTTCGTAGCCTTGGGGAATTATTTCTTGGTTTATAATAGAATCATTTAACCACGTTTCGGTAACAAGAACAACATCCAAATCCTCTGAGTACACAAGCTCATGAAACTTATGCAAATTAGATATCCAAGTATTGGGTGAGGAAATCTGCTTTTTCAAGCTTCTCGCATTCATACATAGACAGTTTAAACTTGACTTTGGTGATTTGACTGGTTTCTCAGTGCGTTGACAGGTAATGTGTGAAGACTGGTCGGTAGAAGATGGACCAGGATGAGGGTGTACATCACCACTGATCAGTAAAATGTTGAAAGAAGATATACTGTTAGCGGTGTACAGGATCCTACGTTTAAGAAACTTGCGGCGAGAACATTGACACAGTAAGATGTTTTTCCAGTTGTAATTTACTACGATGCTAGAAGCGATATGCGAGACCAAATCGCCAGGGTAGTTGGGACGACTGTTTACGAAAGTACTTAACAAATCCTTCGCTCCGTTACTCTTGTTTTGATTATGATTTTCAAACTGATGCAAATCAACTTTCAACTTTTGCATAATGAGGAACCTGACACGCTTGTTGAGCACTGAATAATATACAAATTTTGCATCGTTAAACAAGTTGCAATCGCCCAAGCTTTTTCTTTCTTCTTGAAAAGTGCTTTCCACCGAAACCGTTAGGCCGATATCAAAACACTTCTCACATTTTACTTGACAGCACACGCAAAATGCCCGAGGACTTGTCACACTTTGGGTGTTTACGCGAGTTGATTGAACGCCTAGTTGTCTTCGCCGAGAATAATTCGCATCGTTGAACACGTTCCAACCACCCAAATCTTTCCTTCCTACTTGAAAGGTTATTTCCACCGAAGCCATGAAACCATTGTCAATGCACTTCACACTTGATTCTTGAACTGACTGTCCATGGTGTCGGACCTTACATCTTAAATTTAGGCTTAAAGCAACCAAAATTGCGGACAACCACAAGACACGTCCGCACGCCATAACAGATGGCGCAATTTGATTAGCGCAAATTAATCCAATATAAGTGTTTTATTATACCAAATAAATAATTGTGAGATTGACATGCAAGTATATATATCTTGCGCGAGCTGTTCAAAGATTGCTGCCCAATATGATGTAGTTGTCTTACATATCGCAAAATATTGGACTGGCAAGTGACGCTAATGTAGACATCTGATTGGACGAGTATTTGTGAGGGTACAATAGTAATTCATTTAACACCACCCGTTTGTAAAATGTGAAAGAAGTTGCTCCCACTAACCAGTCAATGTCTATATTTTCAACAACATCGATACAAGTAAATAATATTTCATTGACATATTACTCTGACGAAGAGCTCCGCTTGAAACGTCAGTATTTCGTTATCAGAACATTCTCAGCAGTTTATCATCTTTTCACTTTGCTCTATCAAAAACACTGCCTACACAGCACTCTACTTTTTACTCTGATGAAGGGCTCCCCACGAAACGTCAGTATTTCGTTATATCAAAACTATTCTCAGCAGTTTACCATCTTTTCACTTTGCTCTATCTAAAACACTGCCTACACAGCACTCTACTTTTTACTCTGATGAAGGACTCCGCTTGAAACGTCAGTATTTCGTTATCAAAACTAATCGCAGCAGTTTACCATCTTTTCACTTTGCTCTATCTAAAACACTGCCTACATAACACTCTACATTTTACTCTGATGAAGGGCTCTGCTTGAAACGTCAGTATTTCGTTATCAAAACTATTCTCAGCAGTTTACCACCTTTTCGCTTTGCTCTATCTAAAACACTGCCTACACAACACTCTATATACCTTTTAATATTCTCAAATATTTCATTGCTCTTGCACGTTCGTATTTTGAACGAGCTTTTGCTCTTGGACGAAACGTGTTGAAATAAATTATCATTCATTCATTCATTCATGGACCAACACGATCCAAAAGATCGATTCAATTTCAAGAAAAAGTTGCATTCATATGCTTATTGTCGTAATTGAAGCCGGTATTATATAAAATCGTCTAGCGTTAGACAGAGGATACGTCAAATAGTAAAGTCTTTTTTAAATAACTTTACCGGGAACTACATACTAATAACAACAGAAAATGAAGAAATTAAATAAATAAACTACCGATGCACCGAGTAGACAACCCAAACGGGAAAGGTGCGAACGGGTCTATTAGCACATGCGAGGCACCCTCCTCTATATACAGCAACTAATCTCTGTGACAAGGACAAGTACATGGCATGTCTATATCAAAACTGAAAGAAGTAAAGAAGAATATGTTTGACAAAGAAAGCTCTTGTCAAATGATTCAGTCACGAAGAAATTATATAAACCCAGTAGCTCATCATGAAAACCCAAACTTTATAAGACATTGTAAATTTAAAACGCAAAGATTCTCTCCAACACATTATTTAAAGCATTCCCAAATATAAATTCAAGAAGAAAACAACATAAGCCCAATTGGTTTTTATCATCATGCGGTATTTTATTAAGGGTTTCCAAACACACGGAATATATAATTCATGTTGCAGACAATAGTGTTAGAATTTTACTGAATTAAAAATAATCTGTAATTATCCGTGATTAGGAAGCAGGTGTCGCTATAGACAATCAAGGCTCCTGTTTTAGCAAAGAGCTGTCACTATTTAGTTCCCAGTTCTCTTTTTAATTTTTTCGAGTTCCTTCTCTCTTCAGTTATCCTAGGTTTTCATCTTCTCGCTCGTTTTGTCAACCTCTCGCCATTCAGGTCCATTATCGACGCCCCCAAACACGAACGCCTGTCATGCGTTGTAACATGCATGCAAGTCGTTGCCTTCTGTTTCAGTTCAATCATAGTTAATAGAACATATACATGGTTTGGAAACTCGTCCAAAGTGATTGTTCTATGTTTTTGTTCAAGTTTATGGAGATTTGTGCAATTTCACGGTATTGTATTTTCTGTATAATGAAGCAGTCATCCAATAGCAACGCTCGGGTTTAATTAGTGAGTTATACTTCATCGTCACGTGTCCATAGAATTTACTTCCATATAAGGAACTCCATTGTCAGTTCAACATGACCATGCTTCATGTTGAAAGACCATAGAGCTTCCAAACCATGTATATGTTCTATTAACTATGGTGCAATCTTCCATTGATCTCAGATATATTAAGTAATAGATAAAGCATGAGCAGCGATCTGTATGTGATTTTAAAGACGAGCTGCAAGCCAGCCGTAGTAAATCAGATACAGATCGGCTGCGAATGCTTTATCGTAGTTATCAAATGGACGCATCTAAATAGCCATGTTTTCAAACTATTTTTCAAGTTGGAGTGATTTTAGCTTAGTAAATTGAGGAAAAAGTTTATGTAAATCAGGACGAATCTGTATGCGATTTACAGATATTGATTAAATATTCATTTCTTTTGAATTTTCTTCATGAATTTTTAATGAATTTGATAATTACATATACTGACATATATCACTAGTGTTATGCTAACCAGCATGAACAATATTATCAACAATGTTAGGCCAGCCATGATAATGATATTACAATGTTGTGTTAGCCGTCAATGCTATAATACTGTGTTCTTAATAAGTTGAAACAGGAGTGTCAATAATAGTGAACATAGTCGTTCTATCAATTAAAATTTTCCCTGTACGAAGGACCATGAATTAATAACTTTCTTGCTTCACCATCATCACGATCATTACTACCATTGCCACCACTTCATTTTCACCTTAATCACCACCATTTTCATTACCATCACCACCCTCACCACTGCTACCTTCATCATCATCACCACCACTACCACCACCGTTTGTACCCCATCCACCATTACTACTACCATCACCACTATCATCATCACCATCACTAACACCAGCACCACCATCTGTGCCCCATCCACCATTACCACCACCACCACCATGCATCAACATCCACCACCACCATCAACACCAGCTTCACCACGCACCACCACCATCAACACCACCGCATCCAACATCCGATCCGCCTACGCACGCAACACCTCTGTTTGTGCATGTTACTGCTTCCCCGCCCTCTGCCCCTTGCATCCAAACACTTTAGCGCAATAACGATTGTGCGCAGAAGTCCAGGTACAATGTATGATGAATGCCTCTTTCAGATTAACCATCCCTATAGCCCCCATTATCTGTACCCGACTCATACTGTCCCTACTGGTCATTACTTCATGGTGATATAACGCAACAATGGACAACAGCATGCAATAACAGAAAATACAGCCCAGCCAAGACCACCGATGAGAAATAAGCTTTCGGTCACCCCCGCGAAGATACTGCCAGAATTTGTCGAGAGTGAGAAAAACTTGAACTTGAGTAAACCAAGAGCGGGTGTCATCATTATAATGGCGTAATTACTACCGGCGAAAAGTGCTGCACAGGCCCGGATCTCGGAGCACCTCAGATTGGGCATGTTGTCGATCTTACTCCAACGGTAGAAGGTCGTGACGCCCTTATAAAGACTAACGATGACAAACGCAACCATATTGAAGACGACAAGAAGAAGCAGCTTTTCTTGTCTATCTTGAAGGATTTCTTTATCGTTGCAATGTTTATCCTGAGCGCATTCCCAACACATCAACCCAGCTGCCCCGCTTCGTTCCGAGTACAGTTCAACGCCAAGAACTGACGCTGGAATATCGTAAATCATACTAGCCATGAATCCAAACCAAAACTTTATATCAACGTACAGGTCACGTTTTTCAATGATAAACTCAGGCGATACTGTCGTCTGATATATCATCCATACATAAGCAAAGAGAAAGCCAGTAATAAGAAGAGCTCCGATACAGATGAAAAACGAGTAAGTGTACATAATGCCCTCAAAATGATCGATTTTCTTGTGGAAGTCTTTTTTTAACCACGGCCCGGTCGAACAGAACAGAATGCTTCGCGTATGGTTGACTTTGTAGCTGGAGTTGTCGTTAATTATCTTCTCGTAAACGCCATGACTTTCAACAGCATCGAAAAACACTCCAATGTCCATTCCCAAGTCGAAACCATAAATAATCAGAAAAAATACGAACTCTCTCGTCAGACCTTTGTTGAACTTCATTTTCTATTAATTCTACACACTGAATCGGGGTTTTTTCGTCAAAAAAACAAAAAGTTCTTCAGCCAGGGAATCGATATATTATTTGCGAACAGTTTTTGACAATCATGGAGTCTGTGATCTTTAGGCAGTGTGTTGAATAATTTATTTCGGGCAGTCTTCTCATTGGTGGATCTTGTGGTCTTTCGCTCCTTATTTCAATTGTATTTTGATTTTAGACCTTGATATTTAAATGTAAAGGAACAACAAAAAACACCTGCTTTGGCGACGCATCAGATCGCTTTCTGATTGGTTAGTCACTTAGGCGGTAAATCAAAGCTCGATGTTGATTGGTTCGTGGATGAGAAAGACGTTAATTAATAATGTTTCATTATTATTAACAAGACAGATGTATTCATGATCGACTTCCATGTGAGTGGGCATTGGTTGTTGTAATTAAAACTGTCATTCGTACGGAATGAAATACTGATTAATTGTCGCCAAAAACAAAATCAGAAATGCCTTACAGTGTAAACGTTCTTCGTGCTATTTTATTCAGAAGTTTCGGTCAAGCGAGACCCGACCGTGCTTGCAGCCAGAAATTTCTAACACTGACCAACGGCGTCTGCAATCAGAAGGTCGTGAGTTCAAGTCGGCTGGCTTGTGAAGTCCGTAACCTTTCTGAGAATATCTCGAAGAACAGTTTTTATCCGAGCTAGCAAACGTTTCATTCTATAGTTGAACAGGGGAGGCACGGCTGGCACACTGAGGTCGTGATGAAAACGGAGACTTTTTGATAGGGTTAGGCCTTTCGTCCACACTAATCCGACGTCTTCGGTGAGCGAAAACGGAGCGTTTCGAAAACGCTCTCCAGAGTGGAGACATTCGAAGACGCCGTTTTTACGGCACCAGTGTGGACGGCGAAAACGAAGCTTTTGGAAAACGATGATCCTAGAACTATTCATTCATACCCCTGTACATCTTTTTAGCGTTTTACTAAACGGCGAAAACGATTCGAAAACCATAGTGCGGACGGAAAACTCAGTTTGATACGTTTTCGATACGAGGTGTCCGTTTTCGTTTGAACTCGGACGAGCCGTTAACGCGCTGTACTGCTTCTCATAGTAGATATATATTTCTGAAGATGTTGCACGTAAGCAACGAAACGTTAGTCCACCTTTTATTAAAATGTTCAATTTATATGCTTTTACACCTTACAATTCTGAGCTGGGCTCTTATCTTCATCCTAGGTATATGCTCCGTTTCAAAACGCTATCGGTTCAAATGTAAACAGTTTCAACAGAGCGCAGAATATGCGGTCAAGGCAGCTGTTTGCTGTAAGACGCCAATTTGAATAAACT
The DNA here is from genome assembly GCA_035771165.1 of Paragorgia papillata. NCBI lineage: Eukaryota > Metazoa > Cnidaria > Anthozoa > Scleralcyonacea > Coralliidae > Paragorgia > Paragorgia papillata. Next base: position 596,663 of record JAWNZC010000319.1, read on the forward strand.
TAATTGAAATGTAGAAACGATTCACCGTGTTGTCGCGCAATAATCTTTACGATCAGTATCAGATGTACTACTTCGTCTTCTAACAACGAAACGCCGCATCACCGCTTCGCCGTCGAGATCGATAATTCGATGGTCAAGATTGATAAATCGATGGTCGAGAAAGAAATCGACAGACGAAAAGATAATCAATAGTCGAGAAACATAATCGTAAGTCGAGATTGAAAAACGTAGATTACTAGTGGTTACTTGATTACTAGGGATTACCAGGGATTAATAGATCACTAGGGATTATATAGATAGGGCTTAGTGGATTACTAGGGACTACTATGGATGTTGAGGACACTTAGGAGCCGGCATCCTATAACCTGAGTATCAGGCCTTCTTTTTCTTCTGGGGACTGGGACGGAGAACGGAGAGAAAAAGAAGGGCCTGACATGGGGCCTGGGGGCGGAATTTGTAAGGCAATCTTCGTGATCAGTTCTAGCATACTTCCTGTGAACGGAAAGTGTCGACACAGCAAGGCATGCTTGATTTTGGGAGAGGAGCTAAGAACTACTGTTTATCAACAAACAAAACTGCGCAATATTCAAATTGAGAAGCTAAGAGAAGCATGTTCAATTGATGTACATATATTTGCGCGTATTTAAAAAAAAAATCTGGAGAAGAGTGACTTCCTCGCCAATGGCGGAGCGCTATTTATTCTCAATGCACGTGTTTAATACTCTCGCACGAGATTAAACACTGCAAGCTGGGGTCAACGGCAAGGTTGACAGGAGACTTGTACGTTGACACTAGGTTAGAATAAACACAGATCAACAGAACAGCAGCAGATATGTAGCATTTCCAAGCTTTTCCGAAACCGTTCTCTCCGGCTAAACAGGATATCAAATTTCCTCGTTTCAACAGTTATTCTACGTTGGTTTGCTTTGCTTGATTTTTTGGGAGAGAGAATAGCCATTCCACGTGAACTCACTCCAAAACTGCGCAAAGTTCCTAAAATCACACGTGCATGTACCTATATTGGTTGTACTCCCAGAATTAATATTATTCGTATTTAAAGTGATAGATCATGGGCGGCGGAAGGTAAAAATTATTGGGGGGGGGGGCGACTGCAAGCGCCTGAAAGGCGCGAGACATCTAGGGGGGTTCGGGGGCATGCTCCACCGGAAAAGGTTGAATTTTTAGGTCTCGGAAATGCTATTTCCAGCGTTTTCAGGTAGTTTTCAGTGAGGTTTTATGAGATGTTGAGTGAGGTTTTGAGTCGGAAATACAAAGTCATAATAAAGAATTATACTGGCACGTTTTCCATCTTGTTGATCGTATAAATTGCGCCGATTTCATATTCTGTGGATGTGCGCAGGCGCATGGCTTGTTCGTTTCCAGTACCCTAGCCAGCGAAGCAGGCGCTCGTAGGGTTGGGCGGGGGTGCAGATTTCACCACACGCCATTACAAAAGGGACGAGAATGCAATAAAAATGATGGCGTACCGATGAGAAAGCGACAAATAGTAATGTAAATGGAAAAAGCACCAATTATTTTAATTTTAACTCAAGAAATCAAAACAATGCAGTTACATTAAATTTTTGAAGCCAAACAAAATTAAACAAAATTATTGGGGTGGGGAGGCAGTGCCCCCCCGGTTCCGCCGCCCATGTAGATAAAGCATGAGCAGCAATCTCTATCTGATTTACAAGGCAGCTGCAAGCGAGCCGTAGTAAATCAGATACAGATCGGCTGCGAATGCTTCATCGTACTTATCAAATGGACGCATCTAAATAGCCATGTTTTCAAACTATTTTTCAAGTTGGAGTGATTTTAGCTAAGAAAATTGAGGAAGAAGTTTATGTAAATCAGGACGAATCTGTATGCGATTTACAGATATTGATTAAATATTCATTTCTTTTGAATTTTCTCATGAATTTGTAATGAATTTGATAAGCCATTCATACAGTAATTAGATTCAATGCTTATGCTTAATAATTTAGTGAATTAAAATTAGAAGTTATTGTGAGGAAATTGTGAATGTGATTTTTATATTTGAAAGTCCTACCCACCTACGAGAAGAGATTTCTTTGCCTTGGTCTTCCTTCTTAGTAGTTGGAAGGAAAAAAGAAGGCTTTGCATTCTGACATGTTGTATTCGTGTTTGGCCGTCACTGAGCATGCACGGTCAGTTGCTTGGTTACAGAATCACGTGTATACTCAGCCCAAATATTAAAAAAACGGTCAAACGAGTTACTTCAATTGTCCCAACCCTAGAGGCCTTCCACAGAGTAAAATAGTCTGGTGTTAGACACAGTAAAATAGTCTGGCGTTAGACACAGTAAAATCGTCTGGTGTTAGACAGAGTAAAATAGTCTGGTGTTAGACACAGTAAAATCGTCTGGTGTTAGACACAGTAAAATAGTCTGGTGTTAGACACAGTAAAATAGTCTGGTGTTAGACACAGTAAAATAGTCTGGTATTAGACACAGTAAAATAGTCTGGTGTTAGACACAGTAAAATCGTCTGGTGTTAGACAGAGTAAAATAGTCTGGTGTTAGACACAGTAAAATCGTCTGGTGTTAGACACAGTAAAATAGTCTGGTGTTAGACACAGTAAAATAGTCTGGTGTTAGACACAGTAAAATAGTCTGGTGTTAGACACAGTAAAATAGTCTGGTGTTAGACACAGTAAAATAGTCTGGTGTTAGACACAGTAAAATAGTCTGGTATTAGACACAGTAAAATAGTCTGGTGTTAGACACAGTAAAATAGTCTGGTCGGTTAGACGGAGTAAAATAGTCTGGTGTTAGACACAGTAAAATAGTCTGGTGTTAGACACAGTAAAATAGTCAGAGACAGTAAAATAGTCTGACGTTAGCCAGAGTAAAATAGTCTGGCGTTAGACACAGTAAAATAATCTGGTGTTAGACACAGTAAAATAGTCTTTGTTAGACAGAGTATATGCAAGAGTAAAATAGTCTGGCGTTAGACACAGTGAAATAGTCTGGTGTTAGACACAGTGAAATAGTCTGGTGTTAGCCACAGTGAAATAGTCTGGTGTTAGACACAGTAAAATAATCTGGTGTTAGACACAGTGAAATAGTCTGGTGTTAGCCACAGTAAAATAGTCTGGTGTTAGACACAGTAAAATAGTTTGGTGTTAGACACAGTAAAATATTAAAATTAATAGCCCAAATCATTCAGCTGTGAGATCCTAGTCAACACTCAAAACTAATTCTTTACTTTCCTACACTCGAAATAATTTTCATATTTCGATATACACCGATGTATATAACACAATATTTCCCTTTATAATAATTTGTATATGTTTCCATTTCCTATGAGAAGGGTTTTGACTGATAGATAAATATTTCTTTCTCTAAGGCGCCGTTTACACTTGAGCAAAAGTATCAGGATTCACATTGTTTTTCATCCTCATGGGAATAAAAAACAATGTGAATCCGGATATTTTTGCTCTAGTGTAAACGGGCCCAGTATGTCCCTAAAGGCCTGGCCAAACGCTTTCAACATTTCATGCAACATCGTTCAACATTATTGAATTCAACCGTGATTCAACATGTTGAAAGCGTTTGGCCACCCTGTTGAATGATGTTGAACGTTGTTGAATGGTGTTGAATGATGTTGAACGAAATTTGAACATGTTCAAATTTTCGTTCAACATGCGTTCAACAATGTTGAACGATGTTGCATGAAATGTTGAAAGCGTTTGGCCAGGCCTTAACCCCTTTGAAATCGAAATAACGACACGTGATGCCCACCCGTATTTAACTGCACGTGTTGCCACGGCACATGGCCAACTCACGTGTCGCGACACTTTCTAGCTAACTGAACAGGTGGTGAAGAGAAGAGCGGAATCTGAACAACTATTTGTCGTTTTATTCCGGTGAAGGGATCCGCGTAAAAGGTCAGAAAATTGTTATGAAATATCGCGAGAGTTCGTCGCCTGCATGCATGACTACAATACACTAACGCAACATTCTGCTGCATGTATATTAGAAATTATGTTGCTATTTAGGGGGGGACCATTAGAAAATTGATTGGGGGGAGGGGAACCAAAAAAAAATTCGTGCAAGGCAATGTGCTCGGAAAAAAAATTCATACACAAAGAAAGTCTGAGAAAAAAAATTCATGCAGAGCCTTCTCATGGTGAAAACTAGAAGTCAAATACCTTCTCGCTACTGAAAACCATAAGTCAAAATGATGTTGATAATGGTCTTTACACCTTCTTTATTAAATGATAACATACATCTATTAGTGTAAATTACACTAAATCTAATAGCTTGTGCAATGGCATTACATTCACTGCAAACCAACAACATATATATGGGAAACCAGCAGTTAGATAAGATTCTATTACATTTGACCAAAACAAGGAAAGAAAAATAGGAGAATAACACAGATTTGTAAGAATAAAATCGATAAAGTATAAAACTGATTAACACGCATTACGCCATGCGAACTAGAAGCTAATACTGCAGATTCATCGTTTGCATTCTAACATAAAGCATTCCGTTTGTGAGAAACAGGATGATGAACTACCCAACCGACACTGATCCCCTGCTGCGCTCAATTTCCATGCACATGTATAGTCACGTGTGGGTTGTGTGTATATATATACACATATATATCGTTGCCAATACCGCCAATACCGATGAATATATATTTTACACCCTATCGTCAACATCGCTCAGTTTCACATCCGACGGTAACTCGTCTACATATAAAGAGAGCATTCAATTTGAGTGAAACGAGGAAAGCAGACGTGACAACGTTCCTTAGAGATTCAAAACGAAACGCAAGCGGCATCGATAAGCGATAAACTCGATAAGATAATCATATCTTAGTCTAAAATGTCATCGTTATTTAAGGATCACGAAGAATTACTTCAGTTTGGAGACTTACTGCGGGCAGGAAGACTGGAGGAAGTTTTTCAGTTCTACCGTAAAGCGTTTAGTTTTGGAGCCGAGATAGACGAATGTCGTGTCGCTGAACTTGTTCCCAAACTGTTATCCGTAGAACATGCCCGAACGAGCGCAGAAAGAACGGGTTTAACTCCGCGTGACGAAGAAATGGACAAACTCGCGAGTATCTTTAAATGTACGGTGTGTCAAGACCTGTTCCACAAGCCTATTACTTTGATTTGTGGGCACACGTTTTGTCAAGACTGTTTGACTGATTCTAAACAAGAGAGCAAGCAGAGAAGCATTTCTTGCCCTGGTTGTGGCGTTCATTCAACTTTGGACTATTCGCCGAACATTGTAATTCGCGAACTTATGCGCAACTCGTTTAGCAAGAAGGTGAATTTAAGAATCTCCATCACCGAAGCTGATAAATTACTCGGGGAAAACAAGATAAGCGAGTTTTTCTTTCACGTGGAAAGATTAATGGCAAAATATCCCAAGAACGACGACCTGTTTTGTCTTCGGTCAAAAGGCTTCTTGTACGCTCGCTGCCCCCAAGATGCTCTCAAGGATTTGGAAAAGCCGCCTGTAACATCAACCCTACGAAAAGTAAAGCGTTTTTTAGCCGTGCAGAAATCTTGTCGAGATGCGGTGATTACTACCGAGGGTTGTTGTTTGCCCGCGTAGATCATCTCTCCTTGACTTTGTACAATACAAATTATTCTTTTCACAGCTGGGCACATGAACGTTACAAATCTGACGGAACAGCTCAAGAAGGCAGAGAGTCAGCGAGTCGCGATACTTACTATCGTGCGGCTTGAGGACTGAAGCTCGAAAGTACATTTTCATAGCTTCTTCGTATGTTTGGTTTCGAAGGTAAAGCGGTTGCACAACCCAAGAATAAAGCTTCCACCCAACGCGAAACCTTGATCAGCTCTAACAAAGCGTCCCAACATCATTGCAATACACCAACGAGAACCCAGATCACCGAAAGAGAATGGCAAACAACCGAGCAGACTAAAATAGTCTGGTGTTAGACACAGTAAAATAGTCTGGTGTTAGACACAGTAAAATAGTCTGGTGTTAGACACAGTAAAATAGTCTGGCATTAGACACAGTAAAGTAGTCTGGTGTTGGATAGAGTAAAATAGTCTGGTGTTAGACATAGTAAAATAGTCTGGCATTAAACACAGTAAAATAGTCTGGTGTTAGACACAGTAAAATAGTCTGGTGTTAGACACAGTAAAATAGTCTGGTGTTAGACACAGTAAAATAGTCTGGCATTAGACACAGTAAAATAGTCTGGTGTTAGACACAGTAAAATAGTCTGGCATTAGACACAGTAAAATAGTCTGGTGTTAGACACAGTAAAATAGTCTGGTGTTAGACACAGTAAAATAGTCTGGTGTTAGACACAGTAAAATAGTCTGGTGTTAGACACAGTAAAATAGTCTGGTGTTAGACACAGTAAAATAGTCTGGCGTTAGACACAGTAAAATAGTCTGGTGTTAGACACAGTAAAATAGTCTAGTGTTAGACACAGTAAAATAGTCTGGTGTTAGACACAGTAAAATAGTCTGGTGTTAGACACAGTAAAATAGTCTGGCGTTAGACACAGTAAAATAGTCTGGCGTTAGACACAGTAAAATAGTCTGGTGTTAGACACAGTAAAATAGTCTGGTGTTAGACAGAGTAAAATAGTTTGGTGTTAGACACAGTAAAATATTAAAATTAATAGCCCAAATCATTCAGCTGTGAGATCCTAGTCAATACTCAAAACTAATTCTTTACTTTCCTACACTCGAAATAATTTTCATATTTCGATATACACCGACGTATATAACACAATATCTCCCTTTATAATAATTTGTATATGTTTCCATTTCCTATGAGAAGGGTTTTGACTGATAGATAAATATTTCGTTCTCTAAGGCCTCGTTTACACTTGAGCAAAAGTATCTGGATTCACATTGTTTTTCATCTTCATGGGAATAAAAAACAATGTGAATCCGGATATTTTTGCTCTAGTGTAAACGGGCCTAGTATGTCCCTAACCTCTTTGAAATCGAAATAACGACACGTGATGCCCACCCGTATTTAACTGCACGTGTTGCCACGGCACATGGGCAACTCACGTGTCGCGACACTTTGTCGCTAACTGAACAGGTGGTGAAGAGAAGAGCGGAATCTGAACAACGCCAAGTGCCCACATTTGGAGCAGAACCTTTTGTCGTTTTATTCCGGTGAAGGGATCCGCGTAAAACGTCAGAAAATTGTTACGAAATATCGCGAGAGTTCGTCGCCTGCATGCATGACTATAATACACTAACGCAACATTCTGCTGCATGTATATTAGAAATTATGTTGCTATTTAGGGGGGGACCATTAGAAAATTGATTGGGGGGGGGGGAACCAAAAAAAAATTCGTGCAAGGCAATGTGCTCGGGGGAAAAATTCGTACACAAAGAAAGTTTGAGAAAAAAAATTCGTGAAAACTAGAAGTGAAATACCTTCTCGATACTGAAAACCATAAGTCAAAATGATGTTGATAATGGTCTTTACACCTTCTTTATTAAATATATTAACATACATCTATTAGTGTAAATTACACTAAATCTAATAGCTTGTGCAATGGCATACATTCACTGCAAACCAACAACATATTTAATATATTGCAAGAATAAAGATGCATAAGAGTAGTATATTTTAATTCTACTCAAAACTGTACATATCAATGTAAAACAAAACAAGTACACGTCACAATGGATCAACACTGACCATCAAGCCACGCAGTGTGGCCAAACTATGTTGACAGTTTCCCCAGGTGCTAATAATTTAGTCTTGGAACTTGCCTTGTTCAAGACCCAATTACTGGTCAGTTTGTGTAGGTTAGACATTAGATAAACAGATAATTAATCGTCTGTTGTAATACGCAATACAATTCTCCGCAAATCTGGCGAGACTCAGAGGCTTCTAGCAGTGGGCCCTGGCGTCGGCTAGGCTGAATTTAATTATGATAAATTTTAAATAATGCGAGACCAAAATAAAAATTTCCGCAACCGAAAATACGAGTAAAGCGTCCTCAAAATGCAGGAAATGCCGTTTCAGAGACCCAAAATTCAAACATTTTCCGGGAGAGCATGCCCCCGCACCCCCCTAGAATCTCTGTTTCCCACACCACTGGCTTCTAGTCCAAAATTGTTTAGAATACTCAACGACTTTGCCCTTTTTTTGCGTTCAACCCCTGCCCTCGAAATTTTCTAGTTGCGCCCCTGTACTATTATGGTGGGCTTTGGGAAAGATGTGTGGCGAGCCTTCCACTCCAAATGGTTTCCAGCTCTCGCATTGTGTATACATTCTTGAGAAGCTGTTGTAAGGTTGGTATGTGAAATTAAAAAAATTCATGCAGTAATATCTTCAAAAAATCTAAGCCGGTGATTATTAAAATATATATGTATATATATATATATGAGAAACCAGCAATCAGATAAGATTCTATTACATTTGACCAAAACAAGGAAAGAAAAATAGGAGAATAGCACAGATTTGTAAGAATAAAATCGATAAAGTATAAAACTCATTAACACGCATTACGCCATGCAAACTAGAAGCTAATACTGCAGATTCATCGTTTGCATTCTAACATAAAGCATTCCGTTTGTGAGAAACAGGATGATGAACTACCCAACCGACACTCATCCCCTGCTGCGCTCAATTTCCATGCACATGTATAGTCACGTGTGGGTTGTGTGTATATATATACACATATATATCGTTGCCAATACCGCCAATACCGATGAATATATATTTTACACCCTATCGTCACTAACATCGCTCAGTTTCACATCCGACGGCAACTCGTCCACATATAAAGAGAGCATTCAATTTGAGCGAAACGAGGAAAGCAAACGTGACAACGTTTCTTAGAGATTCAAAACGAAACGCAAGCGGCATCGATAAGCGATAAACTCGATAAGATAATCATATCTTAGTCTAAAATGTCATCGTTATTTAAGGATCACGAAGAATTACTTCAGTTTGGAGACTTACTGCGGGCAGGAAGACTGGAGGAAGTTTTTCAGTTCTACCGTAAAGCGTTTAGTTTTGGAGCCGAGATAGACGAGTGTCGTGTCGCTGAACTTGTTCCCAAACTGTTGTCGGTAGAACATGCCCGAACGAGCGCACAAAGAACGGTTTTAACTCCGCGTGACGAAGAAATGGACAAACTCGCGAGTATCTTTAAATGTACGGTGTGTCAAGACCTGTTCCACAAGCCTATTACTTTGATTTGTGGGCACACGTTTTGTCAAGACTGTTTGACTGATTCTAAACAAGAGAGCAAGCAGATAAGCATTTCTTGCCCTGGTTGTGGCCGCGTTCATTCAACTTTGGACTATTCGCCGAACATTGTAATTCGTGAACTTATGCGCAACTCGTTTAGCAAGAAGGTGAATTTAAGAATCTCCATCACCGAAGCTGATAAATTACTCGGGGAAAACAAGATAAGCGAGTTTTTCTTTCACGTGGAAAGATTAATGGCAAAATATCCCGAGAACGACGACCTGTTTTGTCTTCGGTCAAAAGGCTTCTTGTACGCTCGCTGCCCCCAAGATGCTCTCAAGGATTTGGAAAAGGCCTGTAACATCAACCCTACGAAAAGCAAAGCGTTTTTTAGCCGTGCTGAAATCTTGTCGAGATGCGGTGATTACGAAGAAGCTATGAAAATGTACTTTCGAGCTTCAGTCCTCAAGCCTCACGATAGTAAGTATCGCGACTCGCTGACTCTCTGCCTTCTTGAGCTGTTCCGTCAGATTTGTAACGTTCATGTGCCCAGCTGTGAAAAGAATAATTTGTATTGTACAAAGTCAAGGAGAGATGATCTACGCGGGCAAACAATGTTTGGTTTCGAAGGTAAAGCGGTTGCACAACCCAAGAATAAAGCTTCCACCCAACGCGAAAGCTCTAACAAAGCGTCCCAACACCATTGCAATACACTAACGAGAACAGAGATCACCGAAAGAGAATGGCAAACAACCGAGCAGACAGACAATGAATTCCAAGCATGTGATCAACCGAGTCCAGACACCGAGATGCTAGAACTACAAGATACCTCAAGCGTCAAACAAGACTCGAGCGTCGAACAAGACGAAAGCAAGCAAGCCAGATTAACTTTGGAGGAGCTTCAGTGTAAATTATGTTTCAATATCATCTATGAACCTGTCACAACGTCTTGTGGACACACGTTCTGTCGGTCGTGTATCTACCGTTGCCTGGATCATCGTTTTTACTGTCCTTGTTGCCGAACAAATCTGAAGAACTATCTTGAACTGATAACCCAAGGCCATTGGGGAAATTGCGAAGTGTTGACGAATGTGCTTTCGATCAAGTTTCCGGAGGAATATAACGCGCGAAGGACATCCTACGAAAACGACCTGAAGAATTTAACGAGGTAAGAAGGCGATATATTCATTATCAAATTTTATATCGTCACTATCAAACAAAAACCCTCACAATGAGTACATTACGACGTCTGCGAGACTTTTTGGTCAGAGACCAAGACTTCGACAAATAATAATAATAATAATATTTATATTGCGCAAATATCTATAAGATATTCAAATGCGCATTACAATACATAGATATAATAATAATAATACAAATACCAATAAAAGAGAACTACAATTTAAAATTATATAAATGCAAGCAATAATCCATTATATATTACTAAAACGTTCGGCAGATAAAAATGTCTTAATCTTACTTTTAAAAGTTGTAATGTTATCTATAGTTCTCTTATGTTTGTCGGAAGAGAATTCCAAAGTTTAGGAGCTGCAAGCCTAAAAGCACGATCCCCAAGTGTCTTCTTAGATTTACAAGAAGGAGTAGCTAAAATTAATCCATCACTATTGCGGCGTGGATTGTAAACAGATAGTTTACTTATACTTAATAAATCACATAAATATCCGGAGCCATTCCGTGTACAATAGTCCATTCCAAGTGTCTTATAAGAATTTCGGAGAGTTTCTGAAGCGGAGAGTCGCGGAGGGAGCAAAATTTCGGAAATATAGAACCGTATTCTATAACAGTGAAATAAAACTAGTGTGGTGCGTTAGGCAGTGTTGAAAACAAATAGAATTGGGTTCTAAGTCCATTTTTCTAGATTTCTGATTGGGCGAGCGGTCCTCGCGTGGTGGTGGTCCGAAAACCATGTTTCCCGCGTAACCCATGGCAGTGGGTAACATTACAATTAGTTTTCCCTACGGAAAAATATCAAGACCGGAAGTAGATGGTCAGGTTCAGTTTTCCTTCATTCAAAACAATGTCTGAAGGTTTTACTCAACATTTTCGTTGTCATTTGACACTTGATATATAACAACACACTTATTTACTGGCACCTCGGGAAAGTAAATAAGTGTGTTTTGTGACCTCTCGACCACTCGTTCGGTTGTGCAGGCACGTAGCTAGACTAAAAAATCTGGGAGTGCAAGTTTTATTTTGGGGGGGGGGGGGGTGGTAAAAAAAGGAGGTTCCTCAACAGCGGGGTACGGGTAAAAATTGGAATAGCCCATTCTAAAAGAAATCGCGATGGTTTGTTGAGGAATTGTATGTACACGCGCCTATTGATACAGAGCGAGGAGCGATGAACAAGCCAATTTACGAGCAGGTATTCTAAATGTTAGTGATAGATTGCACTTTTAAGGACGTGAACTGAACCTAGAGAGTCTAGAATAATATTTTCATGACCAAATCAGTGAAGCGCTCGCATACAATTCCTCAACAAACCATCGCGATTTCTTTTAGAATCCTCCAAGCCTTCCAAAATAACATACAAAGCTTTCCCTACGTTTCCTTGAAGTATTACAGAAATTACAAAACGATACGGACCCGAAATCGTTCAAAACAAGCGTAAACCATTCACCCACTGATCAAAAATCGTGAAGTTTACATATGAAAATATATGGCGTTTGCCCCCTTTGACCGCGCTCGCCCCAGACTCTTTCCTTTTCAATATGGCGTCCGTAACCTTGAACTCCTTATCCACTCAACGCTGCGGATTTTTTTAGTCATGCAGTCTCTGGTTGGGGGGGGGGGGGGGGGGGCAAGAAAGAATTTTTGGGGGCGGTGCCCCCCCCCCCCCCCCCCCCCCCCCCCCCCCCCTCGCTCCCCCGTAGCTACGTGCCTGCGGTTGTGGCGGTCTCGGGGCCACAAAACACACTGTTTTCCTCAGCGCCAGTAAATAAGTGTTTAATATAGCAAGGTTTCAGTACTGCCGAACGTTACGTAGTTTTCTAACGTTTCGAGCGAAGACCCTTCGTCAGAGAAAAACATTGACGGTTCAAAGCCTCGAATGCCAAACTTCAACAGTTAAATTTTGTCCGGCACAAGTGCTGCTTTATATCAACGGTAGTTTAGAGTATGACATAACTAAACACGACATTTGTAGGCAACTTGCTGTACAATGTAGGATGTAAAAGCTAGTGACCTGTAAATCCGGGAAAAATCCGGCCGGATGCCGGATTCATCCCCAATCTCGTTCCCAGAGCCCACGTTCCCCCGTTTCAAATCACAGGATTCTTGTTATTCCGGTTGAGGTACGCATGCGTAAATATCCGAAGCGGAATCTGGATAGTATGTTCTCCTTATTTGACTTTTCCCCAAACAAGTCAATGGGGTTGCTGGCGAAGCTCGAATTACAGCATCTACACACATACGGCGAAGATATCGATCGCGGCAACGTCTTCACTGGAGTCTTGTCGTCCGACATCTTTGTTATTTTGGTTTTATTAATTCTACTTCCGGTCACTTCAGACCAACTCATACTCACTATTCAACCAAAATGTAACAATTTGAAATGGATTATCCCAGAGTCTCTCGTTTCCCGGGTGGGGAACGTGGGCTCTGGGAACGAGGTAGATTTGGCTTTTGTTGTGTCACTGCAAAATGGTTACATAACACAGTGCGTGGGTGTTCTGTGGCGTGGACACGTGATCTGACGAGATGCAAGATCAGACAAGTTTTAATTCGACCAACGCCAGGTGACATTGCAAATTTATTATCACATTCTTCACACAGAAATGGCGCGATAAGTCAAAGCAATATCACTTATTGATTAATAAAAGACCACTATTTATAAAATATATAAGGAAATATGGGATAATTTTTTGGAGAAAATGGGCAAGTTGCGTGAATAAAGGCTATCTTACCACTGAAGTCGAGATAAACCAAATAGAATCGAAGAACGTTTCCGTCAAACTTAATTCTTTGGCTTTCCTGTATGGCTTAAAATAAAATTTCACCTTGGTCGCATGTGAGAAGAGTGCTTAAATAAAGTTAAATAAAAGTGGCGTGCTGCGTAGGCAGTGTAGAAACAACAATCGAAATATAGTAAGTTTAGATATACTGCCGAAACAGAGAACGTAGGAATCTAACGTTTCGAGCGAAGGCCCTTCGGCAGAGAGAAACGGCCTTCGCTCGAAACGTTAGACTCCAACGTTCTCTGTTTCGCAGTATATCTAACCTTACTATATTTAAATAAAGTTAGTTTAGTTTACTCCGGTTTCGTCCTGTAGTAACACTGGACTGAGGGATGGCCCTTACTACAGAACCTTTAGGGAGAACAGTTTAGATATGACTGATAGGATTGTCCATTGTAAATGAAGTTGGTTTATTTTCCTCCAGTTTCCTCCTGTAGTAACACTGGACCAATAAGGGATGGCCCTTACTACAGAACCTTTAGGGAGAACAGTTTAGATATGACTGATAGGATTGTCCATTGTAAATAAAGTTGGTTTATTTTCCTCCAGTTTCGTCCTGTAGTAACACTGGACTAATGAGGGATGGCCCTTACTACAGAACCTTTAGGGAGAATAGTTTTATTTCACTGTTATTTTACAACAAGATAGTTTATGTTATTCTTGCCTTATATTTCAAATTTCAGAGCTGACAGCAACACGGCTGAAATTCCAATCTTCGTGTGTACGCTGGCAGTACCAGACATCGCGTGTCCACTGCATATTTTTGAAGCCCATCACAAACTCATGATCCGTCGATGCCTGGAGAGTGGGTATCGTCGGTTTGGTATGTGTCTACACGACCCTGGTGCCGAACAAGGCTTCGCCACGGTCGGTACAATCCTCGAGATTAAGAATATCGAGTTTCTACCAGACGGAAGATCCATTATTCAGACTATTGGTACGAGAAGGTTTAAGGTGTTAGAAAAAGGCACGAAAGATGGTTATAATACCGCCAAGATCGAATGGCTAGTCGACAAGAGCTTCGATCAATCCGAACATGCCCAATTGTGTTCAGAAGTCTACACACTAACGACAAGTTGGTTCTCGAATTTGACGGATCAACAACAGCTTTGCATCGTGCAAGCACTCGGTTCAATCCCCGGTGAAGAACTGATCACAGAAATTAATGGTCCTAACTGGTTATGGTGGTTACTGGAGGCCATGCCACTGAACATGGAAGCCAAACTAATTATCCTGTCCATGACCTCGGTCGCAGAACGACTTCGAACTGCAAAACGCTTTTTGGTATTGCTATTAAACCGGATGTGCGCGTAGCACAAGACGTTCAGACTTGACTTGAGACTTGACTTGAGACTTGACTTGACTTGAGACTTGACTTGTGACTTGACATGTGACTTGACTTGTGACTTGACTTGAGACTTGACTTGAGACTTGACTTGAGACTTGACTTGACTTGTGACTTGACTTGAGAGTTGAGACTTGACTTGACTTGAGTCTTGACTTGTGACTTGACTTGAGACTTGACTTGAGACTTGACTTGTGACTTGACTTGACTTGTGACTTGACTTGAGACTTGACTTGACTTGACTTGACTTGAGACTTGACTTGTGACTTGACTTGTGACTTGACTTGTGACTTGACTTGACTTGAGACTTGACTTGACTTGAGACTTGACTTGTGACTTGACTTGTGACTTGACTTATATTAATATAATTAATTAATTAAGTAATTACATGCTTGTTGTTGTTGTTGTTGTTGTTGTTGTTGTTGTTGTTGTTGTTGTTGTTGTTGTTGTTGTTGTTGTTGTTGCTGCTGTTGTTGCTGCTGCTGTTGTTGTTGCTGTTATTGTTGCTGTTGTTGTTGCTGCTGTTGTTGCTGCTGTTGTTGTTGTTGTTGCTGTTGTTGTTGCTGTTGCTGGTGGTGGTGTTGTTGTTTTGTGTTGCTGCTATTGCTGCTGTTGTTGGCTTGTTTCTGCTGCTGTTGTTTTTGCTGCTGCTGCTGTTGTTTTTGCTGCTGTTGCTCCTCAACGACTGTTATTGTATCTTACATGAAGTAACACCAAGATTACTTCGGAGGTGTATTGATGTGCATGTGGTCAGTTTTAATATAGTGATCGTAAAAACCATGCTTAGAAGAAAACTAACTCGGATTAACTTAGCCGTGATGATATGGAAGAATATGAAACCATCAAGAAACAGTGTTAAAAAATTAATTAAAAGTAATTTACTCTCATAGTAACTTTTTAAAATATAATTATATAATTTTCATAATTTTCGGCATGTGTAATGTATGTGTAAATCGTGAGTATGTGTGGTGACGAAGCGCTAACTAACCCCAGTAGCATGACAATTCACATTGCAACACCGTTACGCTGTGCATTTTGAAAACCTTTTGGATTCTGGACCTGCCATCTCCACGAGTCTTCACCTGCAGGAAAAAAAGGAAAAACATTTTCCAATTACAGTGAAATTGTTAATAATATGGATGAATGGATGAATGAATGAATGGGTGGATGGATGGATGAATGAATGGGTGGATGGATGGACGGATGAATGGATGGATGGATGAATGGATGAATGGATGAATGAATGAATGGGTGGATGGATGGATGAATGGATGGATGGATGGACGGATGAATGGATGGATGGATGAATGGATGGATGGATGAATGGATGGATGGATGGATGAATGGATGGATGCATGGATGGATGGGTGGATGAATGGGTGGATGGATGGATGGATGAATGAATGGATGGATGAATGGATGGATGAATGGGTGGATGGATGGATGGATGAATGGATGGATGGATGGGTGGATGGATGGACGGATGGATGAATGGGTGGATGGATGGATGGACGGATGGATGAATGGATGGATGCATGGGTGGGTGGATGAATGGACGGATGGATGGATGGATGAATGAGTGGGTGGATGAATGAATGAGTGGATGAATGAATGAGTGGATGGATGCATGGATGGATGGATGAATGGACGGACGGATGGATGAATGAGTGGGTGGATGAATGAATGGTTGGTTGGTTTACTAACACATTTCATCAAGGGATCTTTGTGTTTTCCAATCAAGTTCTTTTTCTGCTAACGAAGGATCTGCATAACACGACGCCACGTCACCAGCACGTCGTTCAGTTATTTTGTAATCAATCTTAAAAAAAAAAAAACATTGGAAAAACTACCTTCTCATCGTGAAGTACTCGCTAGAATTATTCACAATAAAGCGATGAAAGGCTCCGCTTGAAACGTCAGTATTCCGTTATCAAACTATTCTCAGCAGTTTACCATCTTTTCACTTTGCTCTATCTAAAACACTGCCTAAACAGCACTCTACTTTTTACTCTGATGAAGGACTCCGCTTGAAACGTCAGTATTTCGTTATCAAAACTATTCTCAGCAGTTTACCATCTTTTCACTTTGCTCTATCTAAAACACTGGCTACACAACACTCTACTTTTTACTCTGATGAAGGACTCTGCTTGAAACGTCAGTATTTCGTTATCAAAACTATTCACAGCAGTTTACCATCTTTTCACTTTGCTCTATCTAAAAACACTGCCTACGCAGCACGCTGATTTTTTTCTTTACCTTTCTTCCGGATGCTTTTTCAACAGCTCTTATCATTTCAAGAACAGATTGTCCACGACCTGTTCCAAGATTGTAAACCTAATTAAAAAGTTAATATTCCGGTAAAGTTTAACATTGTGTATTTGAACTGACATATATAAAAACTCACCTTAAAACCGCAGTCACCCTGTAAGATTTTCTTCACAGCAGCTACATGACCCAAAGCCAGGTCAACAACATGAATATAATCACGTACACCTAAATTATAAAGATTATTGACTCACTGTGTCTTTTGAGTTCCACGCTCTTTACATAACAACAACAACAACAACAACAACAACAGCAACAACAACATCAACAACAGCAGCTGCAAGAACAACAACAACATCATCATCATCATCATCAACAACATCATCATCAACAATAGCAGCAGCAAGAAGAACAGCAACAGATCATCATCACCAACAACAGCAGCAACAGCAACATCAACAACATCAGCAACAACAACAACATCAGCAACAACAACAACAACAACAACAGCAGCAACAACAACAACAACAGCAGCAGCAACAACAACATCAACAACAGCAGCTGCAAGAACAACAACAACATCGTCATCATCATCATCAACAACATCATCATCAACAATAGCAGCAGCAAGAAGAACAGCAACAGATCATCATCACCAACAACAGCAGCAACAGCAACATCAACAACATCAGCAACAACAACAACAGCAGCAACAACAACATCAACATCAACAACAGCAGCTGCAAGAACAACAACAACAGCAACAAAAACAACAACATCGTCATCAACAATAGCAGCAAGAAGAACAGCAACAGATCATCATCACCAACAACAGCAGCATCAACAGCAACAGCAACAACAACAACAACAGCAACAACAACAACAACAACAACAACAACAACAACAACACCAACAACAACAACAACAACAACAACAACAACACCAACAACAACAACAACAACAACACCACCACCACCAACAACAACAACAACAACAACAACAACAACAACAACAACAACACTTATTAATATTTCCTGTACCTGTCCCATCTGGTGTTTTATAATCATTTCCAAAAACATTCAAGTGAGTTCTTCTTCCTACAGCTACCTGAGTTATGTATGGCATAAGATTGTTTGGAATACCCTGGAGAAATAATACACATATATATACTTCATTTAACTGACACATGTAGGCTCAACTGAGGTCAGCTTACCTGAGGTGAGCTCAGCTGAGGTCAACTCAGCTCAACTCAGCTCAGGTCAGCTCAGCTCAGGTCTGCTCAGCTCAGCTCAGGTCAGCTCAGCTCAGCTCAACTCACGTCAGCTCAGGTCAGGTCAGCTCAACTCACGTCAGCTCAGGTCAGCTCAACTCAGGTCAGCTCAGCTTAGGTCAGCTCAGCTAAGGTCAGGTCAGCTCAGCTGAGGTCAGCTCAACTCAGGTCAGCTCAGCTGAGGTCAGCTCAACTCAGGTCAGCTCAGCTCAGGTCTGCTCAGCTCAGCTCAGGTCAGCTCAGCTCAGCTCAACTCAGCTCACGTCAGCTCAGGTCAGGTCAGCTCAACTCACGTCAGCTCAGCTGAGGTCAGGTCAGCTCAGCTGAGGTCAGCTCAACTCAGGTCAGCTCAGCTGAGGTCAGCTCAACTCAGGTCAGCTCAGCTCAGGTCAGGTCTGCTCAGCTCAGCTCAGGTCAGCTCAGCTCAGCTCAACTCACGTCAGCTCAGGTCAGGTCAGCTCAACTCACGTCAGCTCAGCTTAGGTCAGCTCAGCTGAGGTCAGGTCAGCTCAGCTGAGGTCAGCTCAACTCAGGTCAGCTCAGCTTAGGTCAGCTCAACTCAGGTCAGCTCAGGTCAGGTCAGCTCAACTCAGGTCAGGTCAGCTTAGGTCAGCTCAACTCAGGTCAGGTCAGCTCAGCTGAGGTCAGCTCAACTCAGGTCAGCTCAGCTTAGGTCAGCTCAGCTTAGGTCAGCTCAGCTCAGGTCAGCTCAACTCAGGTCAGGTCAGCTCAGCTTAGGTCAGCTCAACTCAGGTCAGCTCAGCTGAGGTCAGCTCAACTCAGGTCAGCTCAGCTGAGGTCAGGTCAGCTCAGCTGAGGTCAGCTCAACTCAGGTCAGCTCAGCTGAGGTCAGCTCAACTCAGGTCAGCTCAACTCAGGTCAGCTCAGCTGAGGTCAGCTCAACTCAGGTCAGCTCAGCTCAGCTGAGGTCAGCTCAACTCAGGTCAGGTCAGCTCAGCTCAGCTCAGATGATTATATGAGAATAATATTATATATCACATATTATATAGAGATATCACATTATTTTGTACCTGGGGATCTTCACCAATATTTCCTGATTTATGGGAACCAACTGGATTAAAATATCGCAAAGAAATAACATTCCAATCCTAAAATAATATTTCATAATTTACAATTGGGTCATGCACTCATCATGGGTTGAGTCCCACTTCAATGGCGCTGCTCAAATGGAGTTGACAATCTTGCTCAAGTCAAGAGGTATAGAAACACACCTTTTCAGCAATGACAACATCTCTGAGGATCTCTTCAATAAAAAACTTTGTTTTTCCATAAGGATTTGTGCATCCACCTACCGGATGATTTTCATCAAGAGGAAAATACTGTGGATCTCCATACACAGTGGCTGATGAGGAAAATACAATACTCTTCACATTGTATTGTTGCATACACTGTTATATAGAGACAAGAAAAGCTAGTTATGAAAGAAAAGCTGTTTGCTCACTTCCTTGTTTGTTTGTTTGTTTGTTTGTTTGTTTGTTTGTTTGTTTCCATCCATTCATCCATCCATCCATCTATCCTTCCTCTCCCTTTATCCATCCATCCATCCGTCTGTCATCCATCTATCCATCCATCCATCCATCCGTCCATCCGTCCATCTATTCATCCGTCCGTCCATCCATCTGTCCATCCATCCATCCATCCATCCATCCATCCATCCATCCATCCATCCATCCGTCCATCCATCCATCCATCCATCCATCCATCCATCCATCCATCCATCCGTCCATCCATCCATCCATCCATCCATCCATCCATCCATCCTTCCTTTCTCTTGTTTCCATTCTCCCTTCCTTTCTCAATGACCAACAAACCGGTCTGAAGCTAGAAAATCATAATATTACCTCAAGCAAATGAATTGTTCCTTGGATGTTATTGTTATAATATTTTAGAGGTATGTTAACAGACTCTCCAACTGCTTTAAGTCCAGCAAAATGTAATACAGCACAAAATTTGTACTAGAGAAATGAAGAAAGAACGTTATATTAGACATTCTCCACAACAGCTCGTACTTCAAGCTATAATCGTACCAATATGGTGTGTTATGAAGATTTTGTTATAATTAAATATTTTCCCATACCTTTTGAAATATCTTATCCAGACCTGGTTTATTTAAAAGATCTTCTTTGATAAATGTAACTTGTTTTCCAGTGATTGCTTCTACTCTTCTAATGCTTTCTGAAAGTTTATATAGTCATCTTAGTGAAAAATTAATTCATTCTTGGATATAAAAACTAGCTACATTAAAAGAATCATTTTGCTGGCTAAACATCTAGTAATAGGCACTGTATTGGTTTGTATTTCCCATCTGAAACTTACCTTGTGCAGAGTTACAGAGATTATCAATAATAACAACATCATATCCTGCATTTAAAACTTCAACAACTGTGTGACTTCCAATGTAGCCAGCTCCACCGGTAATCAGAATTAGATTATTTGACATTATGATATCTTGTCTAGTTCAGCTAAAAGATAAAATCATAGATTATTAATTGCACATTTGAAGTTGATGCGCTTATGCGTGTTGCCTTGTCCATCGTGATCATCATCATTTAACACCATTCTACACCATCTCAACTGTTGTCATTGTATTACCATCCTGGTAAGTTTTACTGGTAGCTTTGACCATCAAAAACACTGCGATGGAAGTTACCAGGAAGGCATAGGATGGTGGAAATGGCATTAGTGATGGTGTATTGTATATTTTACACATGTTTGTCTCTGGTTTGGTAGAGTCAAACTGGAAACACTCTTTTCACTTGGGAAAGGGCAAAATTTTAGTCTGATAACTGGGTCACAGCTGGTTAGCTTTACTAGCTATTGTTTTGCACTATTCAAAACCAAAACAATCAATTGAAAATCAATAACTGCATAATTACAATAAGTTAGAAATATCTAAACAAAGGCATTCATTTTGTTCCATCTCCTTGTATTAAACTATGAATGTCTTTGATACCGTGGAATCATTGATATGATAATTCAAGAGCCAAAACAGAGAGTTTCCGATACAACTTGAGCTCACAAAATACTACAATCGATCATTATTTAAAGCCTTTAAAAACTATTTTAATTTAAAGTTAGTTCCTCGGTGATATACTTACAAAACTTGTCCAAAAATGAAACTCCAAATCCAACACGATTACACGAAAAAAAGTTGTCGACGTGTCAATATAATTAAGAAATTAGAAGTCGAGGGATATCTAAGGATATTTAGAGTTTATCAGGGCATTCTAGGGAAGTGTAGGGATGTCTAGGAATATCTAGGGACATTTAGGAATATCCAGGGGAGGTTAGGGATATCTATGAACTTTAGGATATTTAGGGAAATCTAGGAATAACTAGGGATATTTAGGAATTTTTAGGGAGGTTTAAGGATAGATAGGAACATGTAAGGATATTAAGGGCAATCTAAGGTAACCAGGGATATTTAGGGTCAGCTAGGGGGTTTGTGAGAATTTTAGGGATATCTAGGGCTCCCGTTGACTATTTAGGGATATCTGGGGAAGTCTAGGGCTAATGATTCTATTATCCACTATTACCCCTTATTTTCCTTTACTAAGCGTTAATCCCTCAATGTAGTCCCCAGTCTTTGGTAAAGTTGATTAAAGTGCTCGGCCAAGGAGGGAGGGCAAGTCGAAAATCAAGTATGGCAGTGAACGTGCATTTAACTTCGTGTACTTCTGATAATCTAAGTCGACATGATATGCTTGGCTGGGTCAATAGTCAACTACAAGTCAACTATACTAAAATAGAACAATTATGTACAGGTATTGAACGTTTGATAATTATATTAAATAGTTTACTAGAGACAACTCATGTTCTAGATCATTGTTATATCACATGCTCAATATAAAATTGAATATCAATCTTGAAGGTTCCTGGTATATCCCTCAAATAACGACACTTTTTAATCATTTTTAACGTGTTTTTCCCTCCCAATAGGAGCGGCATATTGTCAGTTCATGGATATGTTGTTTGCTAGTAAGTATTTGGCAACATTCTGAATAATAAACCGGCATAATTATTATATAAAACTTTATACCGGTAATTTGAAGTTTTATAATCAAGACACTTGTCCTGTGACATGTCTAAGTTAGATTACAATATAAAACTAAGAAATAAAGCAATGTATTACATTAAAATGAAAAGATTATGTAACATCCTTGCTCTGTCTAAAACAGTTTGTCATCTCAGACTTCCTTTATTAGTTTTTAATTAACTGCTATTAAATCAAATAAAGCTTTAATATTGTGCTTCAAAACGTAAAAGACATTG
Organism: Paragorgia papillata; assembly: GCA_035771165.1. Lineage (NCBI taxonomy): Eukaryota > Metazoa > Cnidaria > Anthozoa > Scleralcyonacea > Coralliidae > Paragorgia > Paragorgia papillata. Next base: position 618,997 of record JAWNZC010000319.1, read on the forward strand.
CACAATAGACCATGACACAACAGGCAGTGACAGTTGAAAACCTAACATAAAAAAATCACAAAGTACAATATTTGAAATAGTATATATTACTTAATTTGTAAAATGACACCAAAATATGCTAAACTATAATATAATTAAGTCTACAAACACAACAAGCCAGATATATTTGAGATTTTTTCATTGTGTAGAGAACTATGAAATTTTGCAACTCCTGCCCTAATTGCTATCCTATTATTTGCTATTGAATTATCACGAACATGAGCAACGATATTGATCATTCTATTGCTTTACATGCCTTGGGCTGGGAGCCACTACAAAAAAGGCAAAAGCAAAAGTGATGTTTAAAATTTTAAATAGAACTGGTCCTGAGTCATTCACTGACCTTTTTACTTATAAAAGTGAGATGACAAACTATAAACTTCGGGACATTTCAAGTAGTCTTTGTTTACCACAACCACGTACTAATAATATGAAAAATAGTTTCAGTATGACGGTGCTCATCTATGGAACTCTATTCCAAACGAGCTTAGGGAGAGCAAATCCCTTTCAAGTTTTCAAAAGAAAATTGCTACTCACATTTTTCAATCATGAAAATATTAAATAGATTACTCATTAATTATATATTTCGTATTTTGACACTATACTTCATATTTTGTAAATAACTTTAAATATTATACTTATGTAATTTCTTTTTACACGCCCCCTGTGGAAATCAGCTTCGGTTGACGGGGTTAGTGTGGTTAAATAAAGTTCTTCTATCTATCTTTCTATTTTCATGTTTTTCCTAGACTGTATGCCATTGAAAAGAGTCAAGTTCAATACTAACTTAGAACACGAATATATTCAAAACTGGAAATTACTTCAAACATCATTTAAAAAAGCTACAGTGGATAAGGTAGGTATAAGGGCCACATAAATTAATCCATTGCTGCCTAGGATGTAAGGTTCTCCCTTTGGCAAATAAAATAATCAAATGTTAGACCATAGACAATCCAGAATAAAATAATAAAAAGTGTTATTTTCTACTGGCTGAGGAACGAAAGAAGCAGAAAATATTTTCTCACACGCTGCTGGGGGCCCGATTATTAATCGGGTGGTGCGGGTTAAGTAAGCACATTTTGTTGTTGCGTTCGTCATTGCTTGACACAAACACCCACCCACCCTACCCTGTTAAGACTGAACTAAGTGTAATTTAATATTGTACAAAGTACTGGACTTTAGCTTTTTGATAGTTTTTTCTTGTGGTGTTCTAGTTAGGGTGAATTATATTCCAGTAATTTAATGTGTAGCTGTAATAGCTGGAAGTGATTAATAAAATGTCAAGCTTGCGGCGGATGGCTGCAACAGCTCCCAGCTGTGTGTGAGAAAGGCTGTTTTTGGCCATCTCATGTAGCAATGAGTTAACACCCGATACATGTGTACTAATATTGTGTATTATTTTCAGATAATTCCAGTAGATAAGCTGGTAAAAGGGAAGTTCCAGGATAACTTTGAATTTGCACAGTGGTTTAAGAAGTTTTTCGATGCAAACTACGATCTTGGTATTGATTATGACCCAGTAGCTGCTCGGGGAGGACAGGTCGTAAAATCTGGTGCTAAACCATCAAGCGTTCCAAAATCTACTGCCAGGAAACCAGGTAAAAGAACTTGGTCTGCTAGCAAGGCCCTATTTTTTTCTACTTTAAACCATGGATAACCAAGGTAATTTCATGTTCTTGGGAGTTTTAGTAAAGGGGAATTTCTCTTGGGAGATTAAAAGTTACAACTTCTTCAGTTGGTGGAATGAAACATTTGTAACAAGAAGTGTTTTCTGAGACGTATATCTTGTGTGTGCCTCTTCCCAGGGCCTTTTCCCCTCAACTTCACAGGAAAGACAGACAGACAAACAAATGGACAGACAGACTAATTATGTTACCCCTGTAATGCATGCATGTGCACAGCATAATAAACAAAATATTGTGATGAGTATTATTTTTTGTGCTTTACTCTTGTCTGCTATTTTGAGTGAAGGTGACCATATTTATATTTTTAGTTGGTGTTGTTGCATCCCGCCCCACCAGACCTGCAGCAACAACTGCTACTAAGATAGCCCCCTCAAGAACAAATGCTGCTGCACCAAGCTCGAGTGAAGTAAAAGAATTAAACTCGCAGGTGTGTACATTGAAGTGATTGGTTAATCTTACTTTTATATTTAAGAAAAATGAATTGCCACAGACATTCAGAGGCATTCAATTCCAGTTATCCCCTAGACGAGTAAAATCATCTGGCATTTGCATGCTTAGGAGTCAAGGGGTTAAGCATTGAGATTGACGAGTAAAGTCATCTGGTGGTTAGCCAGAGTAAATTTTAAAATACTAAAAGTGCATCTACTGTACATGCTGCACGGTTGTGAGTCAAGGGGTTAAAATTTTACCTTAACCACATGTGAGGAGTGCTTCCAGTTTGACTCTACCAGTACACGACAGATTTTCTCCAGTTCTCCAGTATTCTCTTGACATGTTATTAACTTGTTTTTAAAAAAATATCACTAGATTGCTGAATTAACGCTAACTGTTGATGGCTTGGAGAAAGAAAGAGATTTCTACTTTGGCAAGTTACGTGATATTGAAGTGATTTGTCAAGATGGAGGTGGTGAAGAAAACCCGACATTAAGTAAAATATTGGCTGTATTGTACGCCACGGAGGTTAGTAATCATCAGTATACAGTATATATGGAAAAATTATGCCATCATCATATATACTACGAATTATTACCGTAATGAGGTTGAAAAGCTTGAAATCTTGTATTCATCAGCTCACAGAATGAACATCATTCTTTTGTTTTTGTTATAAACAGGACGGTTTTGTACCACCTGAAGGGGCTGGTGATGAAGCAGAGGGTGTCGAGGATGAACAAGAAGAATATTAAGAAACAATTGAAAAAGCTTTGCTTTGTCATATAAAAAACCCTCAACCCTCATCTTAAGCAGGATTCTTGACAACTGCTCAAATATCCTAGCTCATCTGATAGTTTTGATTTTGTATTTTCTAGTATCCAATTGTTAACTAGGTGTCTTTATGTGGATTGAAATATTTTAAATCCTTGGGATCTATTGGAGCAGAATCATTAAGGATGATGTTACTGTACTTGCATTGTAGTTCAGGCAGTTCAGCTATATTGAGGTATTAGAGAAGAACTGAAAATTATGAAATCCATCAAAGGACTTTCTCAATAAAACACATGTTATATTATTTCAATCAAGCTCAAATATGTTCTGAGACTGTCTGGGGTGGAGCACGGGTGGTGTTGTGCACATTTTCTGAGTATTCTAGCTTGATAGACATCTACCAAATGTCTGTTACAGGTACACCAAGATCACACATGTACCCCATCCATACCACTAATTATAAATGATTTTGTTCACCAATGCTATGCTACCAGAAGTACATGACACTATAACTTCGCAACCTCATAGCTCTCCATCCAACTGATCCCAGCCTGACATTAGCAGTGGCCCTTTTTCAAATATACACCAACATTTTTCAACAGTGATGACAACCAGACCGTATTCTGAACATCTGACCATTTAAAAGAACATTGTGTGTGGTTATTTGGTCCGGCTCCCACATAGCAATACGTAGAGCAGACAAAGTACTAACACCACAAGATATAGGAATAAGAATGAATATCTGGCTGGAAGATTTAGAACCGAGTATTGGAATGAACCATCCTTGCCTGAAAAATATAAAAATATACTAACTAGCTTGGGGGCTATAAAGAATATCATTTGAGGTGTAGTCAAACACAGCTTTTGTTTGATATCATACATACCAAAAACAGCCACACCTATTCCCATTGTCACTGTTCCCATTCTGTAGCTACAAGTTGGAAGGATATGCTCTTGTATTAAGAAACCACTCAATCTATAGGTCCTGTAGCTTTCCTAAATAAAGAAATCGATATGTATTACAAATACCACATTGCCTAGTATTCTTGACGTTGCTACAGAGACTTCGTACCTTGTGGACATGTCCACTGAAAATTACTCTTGGACTGGTCTCACGCAGAACCTAAACATCATTGTAATAAATACGGAATATTGGTATCTGCAGGTCAGTTGTGTGTAGTTACTGCTTTACATTACAGAATGCACAGAAATAGGTACAGCCGTGTTGTTAGAACTTATTGTACTTGAATAATTATAACAACAAAATGGCACCACCACTAACAACAACAACAGCAGTGGCAGCAGCAGCAACAGCAGCAGTAACAACAGCAGCAGCAGCAATAACAGCAGCAGCAGCAACAACAACAGCAGCAGCAATAACAGCGGCAGCAGCAGCAACAACAGCAGCAGCAGCAACAGCAGCAGCAGCAACAACGGTGGCAGCAACAACAGCAGCAACAACAATACCAGCAACACCTCTACCAACAATAACTCACTTAACCACATCATTAGTTCACCAATAAAAACCATTTCCAGTGCATATTCCACTTCATACCTTCACAGCAAAGTGGGAATCCCAATGCGAGACTGGAAGATGACTGAGAATGACTGTATGCTTGGTATTATCAAGCTTTCTCGTTGATGTTGAAGCAAACATTTTCATTTTATCAAAAATACGTTTTTCATCTGGTGATGTATATTGATATGAGCGAAGAAAACTCAGCGTGTTTAGCTAAACATGTAGAATAACACAAAAAATATAAATAACATGTTGAATGGTTATTTGTCGGACAGTGAACTCGAGTGGAGAATAATAATAAGGCAAGCTGTTACTCCGATGGACGAACCATTTGGCCCACCTGGGATTTGAACCCACAACCTTCGGTTTCATTGGTGTACTGTGCTAATGTGGCGCCTGGGGCCGCAATGGAGTGAGAACCCCCCCCCCCCCCCAAAAAAAAAAAAAAACACCCAAAAAAGTCTAAAATGTCATTTGCTGCATTTCTGGGACGATTTATATAATTCTGATGGTAAGAAAATGTCAAGTAAGAAAATGCTCAAAAGCTAATACATTTTTCATTTCACAACTCATAATCTTATAACTCAATACTCATACACCATTAGCTATATTAGTGTTTACCAGCGTGATGTTCGTGTTATACCCCGAAGTTTTACCCTTCTCCAAAGGCAACTCTGAGTGAGCCTAAAAACACTTTTCTGTCTGATTAAGAAAATTTATATTTAGCAAAAATGCCACCATAGAAGTGCCACTCAGTTTACTAGCATTGGCAGTGCATGTCTACTACCCGATGCAGCCTTCTAGTTCATCAGGGAACCATGGAATCTTGTTTAAGAATTTGAATACCTTTAAAAATTGCCAGTTTTTAAACTTTATTATCTCGTTGGTATTGCCAAAATATTTTTCATGTCTTTTTAGAAGATTGGAGTCTAAAGGTTCAGCTTCTCCGCCAACATCATTGTCACCAGCTAAATAAATTCTTTTTACTGACTCAGGAATTTGATAAATATCTTTAAGCCACTCCTAAAAATAAAAAATAAATTATTCACTTTGAATTTTATTTATTTAAAATTATTCAGTCATGCCAGAGTAGCATCAGCCTTTTAATTATCAATTAGGATTGTTTAACATGCATCATTCAACATTGTTTAGTGTTGTTTAACATCATTCAACATTGTTTGATCCATTCCTGCCTGAGTGAGCCAGAAATGACCTCTTTGCCTCTTTAGCTACTCTGTCTAACACCAGACTATTTTGCTTGTCAAAGAAAGAACCCTGAGTCATTCTAGGCAGCAATGGGTTAACAAGTGATCCTGTCTGAGCTGGCCAAAAATGGCCTCTTTAATTATTGTTTTGCTCTGTCTATAAACACCCAACTATTACTTTTAGTTGTCAAAGGGAGAACCCTCAGACATCCTAGGCAGCAATGAGTTAATTAAGATACCTTATTAATCAATATTAATAGACCACATGCAGTGGCAATTGGAGTGACATACATACTTTGTAGAGTAGGAATGTTTCATCTGAAGCAATATAGCCTTCGTCGAATAAATCTCCTGCAATATTAACATTTAATATGCTCAGAATAAATCTATGTAACCTTCAATTTTACCTTTGTTCGTCTAAGATGATGACATAGCATTTACCTAACAGAATAACAGCATCAGGTTTGACAGCATTCATAGCTTGGGAAAATGTCTTTTTCAAATAACGACAAGCATCCCATCTTGTGATATGACCAACAATACCTCTAGACTCAAACTTGTACCCCTATTGGTAGAAATTAAGTTGAGTATTTCAAGAGAAAATAGACTAGAGTACTCTTATATACTAGATGCTAAGTTCTACAAACAAGTACAGAATGCATTATTTTGCATAATACCATGATCGCCTCAGATTCTTTTGTTCTGCGAGGGAATGTAAACCTCATATTTCCCTCATCGCTCATGCAAGAGGGAAATTTTCCCTTTGTCTTCTAATTTTCCCGTGCATGTTGATGAGGGAAAATTAGAAGACAAAGAAATCTTTTGTCTTCTTCTAAATTTCCCCTTGCATATATTTTCCCTCATCAACATGCACGGGAAAATTAGATGCAACTTCTCTGATCAACCGTGTAAATTTCCTGTTGGTAAGATTCTCAAAGTTTTCCTCAGCGATCATAATATTACAAACTAATAACATGACTTTTGTTTGCCTCGGGAAGATTTGTAAAATTCACAAACCTTCCCTTGGCTGTGGGAAATTTAATCGCTAATTTCCCTCAAGTCATGTTATTACTTATAGTAGTTACTTAATATTACTCTATTTCATTACTCTGTCTAACTGCAGACAATTTTACTCATCAAAGGAAGAACCCTCAGACATCCTAGGCAGCAATGGATTAATATTATACAATATTCTGTACATTCCAGTAGTAACCTGTATTTGTGGGTCAGAAAGGATCAGTACTGTTAAATCATCTTGAAATCTCTTGACTGGTACATTCCATACAAATGCAGTTAATAAAAACACTAGATATTCTCCAATAAATAATGTACTGAACATTACAGCAATTGATAGTTTCACAGCTTTGCTGCTCCATCGTCGAGTCAAGTGACACACCATGAAAAATGAAGGTGGAAAATCTGAAACATAAGATTGGTGATCAATATGAGAATCATCAATCATCACCATTATCATCATCATCATCATCATCATCATCATCATTATTATCTTTATTGATCATCATCATTATTATCATGATCATCATTATCATTATCATCATCATGGTCATCATCATCATCATCACCATTATCATCATCATTATCATCATCATCATCATCATCACCATTATCATCATCACCATTATCATCATCACCATTATCATCATCATTATCATCATCATCATCATCATCACCATTATCATCATCATCACCATTATCATCATCACCATTATCATCATCATTATCATCATCATCATCATCTATTCATCATCATCATGATCATCATCATGATCATCACCACCATCATCATTATCATTATTATCTTTATTGATCATCATCATCATGATCATCATGATCATTACCACCATTATCATCATCATGATCATCATTATTATCATTATTATCATCATGGTTGTCATCATGATCATCACGATCATGGTGATCGTGGTCATCATCATCATTATCATCATGATTATCATGATCATTATCATCATCATTATCATGATCATCAGGGCCTTCTTTTTTATATTGGTTGCTTAAGTTTCTCACACTTCTAATACAAAAACAAGACGCTTCATAATTTTTAAAAAGCGTGATGTCTTATACAGAACTATATGTTCTAACCCAGTGTAATTATTTAATATTTAATAGTGACATAAAAGTATAAAAACAAATAAGAAATACTCACATTTTCTTTTAAAACAGCCAAACGTTTTGCATGTGTTTGGAAAGGAAATGAGCAACTACATTCCAAACGTGCCATGAAGTAGTTACGTATACAGTAAATACGACTGCTGACACAAAACATTTGATGCTCAAGCGCGCGCGCGGGTACATAGCAAACCCGCAAGAGCTTCTGCCCGCAACGACAAACTTCAAAATGTCGTGGAATGAGCGAAATCGGTATCAGAGCTAGGTTTAAGTCGATGGAGAAGCGGAAACATGGCTTCACAGGGCCATTAAATGGTGTCGGTTCACGCGACAGAGCAACGAGCGAACCAGCGTTAAACAACAGCACTGTTGTCTACAAGAATACTCCGGTAAGAACCTCTGAAAGTTTAGCTGCCGGAACACCTCCGCCAACTCGTCGAAGCAAGCTAGCCGCAAGCATTGGTCGTTTCTTTCGCCCTTGGAAATGGAAACGGAAAAGAAAGAGCGACAAGTTCCTTGCCACGTCCGAAAGTAAGTAAAACTGTCTTCGTTTTATGCTATAAACTCGAGTTTTAACCTAAATATTCTAAATATTACAATTCCCTGATTGTTACTTCCGTTCAGAATTAAGTTGAAGTTAGAGGAAGCTTCGCCGCTGTCGTACTTTTGTTTATAACTGGAGAAAACTATATTATTCTCGGTGTTATTCTCCGAATTTCGTACTCAAATTACGTGAAATATTAACCTCTTTTTCTATCAAACTAATCTTGCTATTTCGTCTGATTTTTTAAAACATTTTCTTGGTCGTAAATATTGATGGACGTGTCGAACTGAATCAAAATTCTCTTTCGCAATTTGCGAAAGTGTCATTGTTTTGGCAGTTGAGGAATTTAGAAAGTGTTCTTGCCTTAATCAGTCTGGATTTCTTTCTTTACGACTCGTGATCACCTCGTCAAGACATTTGTTTGAATGATGTCAAAGATATGTTTTAATGTTTGTTTGATTTCGTCTTTAAATAGACTTTCTGCCAGGGACAGGAATAAGGTTTTTGAAAGATTGATATATTTCGACAGTAATTTCGTTGTAATTTCATCCAACAGTTTATACCGAAGGCGTTTGGCAAGATCCTCACCATAACTGGCAAAAAAAAAGGGACTCACACATTTTCCCATTAGTATGTTTGTCGGTGCGTTATTAATACTGAGTGTAATTATATTTTTGATCGAAATTATATTAAGACTTTCTTCACATAAACAAGAAGCCAGTCAAAATGTTAAACTAATTATTTTTGTCCACGATCATTGGAGCATTAAGCTCCGTTTAGGCTGGGTATTTTTCATTAAACTTTTTTAAATTAAGCCAAAATTGTGCCGCTTCAAATCAATGCGATCTTTCGCTCTGATTTCAGCTGATTTTCGTTTGTTATTTGTGAAATTTGCAGAGTGGAATATTAAATGAGGTAAATTTTAGCTTGCGTGACATAATTGGAAGCCAGCTAAATGCTACATAATTAGAATATGTCTTTTAATATTCCACAAATGGGTCCGTTTTTTCTAGTATTGCTTTTCTGTTTTTATCTTCCAGCCATCTTAAATGTTTCTATTCATGATTTCACTGTTTTCATGATAAAGCATTTGGAAATCTATTTTTGTTAGTTCATACAATTTTCCCATCAATATGTGATCAAAGATGGCTTTCTCGTAAGGCAGACCAGACAAATTGAATGTATACACATTGCCAAAGATACGTAGTACTTCAAGTAGTGTAATTATCCACTCCATTCTTTGTCATCTAAAAGGGTGTTTATATGGAGAATAAGGCCAACTCTGGTATCTGGGCTAGCCCACTTTGGTGAGATTGCTGCATAGGATATCCAAGGCTTCTCTCTTTGTTCAGTATATAAGGGGTCATTTTTGGCCAGCTCAAGCCCTGGACCCCCCTAGGAAATCAAGGTTCTTGCCCCCCCTCCCCCCCCCCCCAACCCAAGACCCTCGGGCTACACCACTGATAATCACTTGTTACCCTATATCATTTTAGCTCTTGAAAGGAAACTTTCCACAAGAAAAGCCCGTGAAGAACTTGTGAAAAAAGGCATTTTACCACAACCCAACTCAAGTAAGGAAACTTTAATATTTTGCTGACTTGAGTGAAGCGGGGGGGGAGCAAGGGTATTTTCATGAACCCGTGATTGGCTATTTTTGAGCTTTGTGAATGACGTGATTTAGAGCAATATTGTCCCGTGAATTATGATTAAACTGTTGAAAAAGTTGTGAAGATGCTATTTTACTTTTTGTGATTCATGATGTGCCAAAATAGTATCTGTGAACTCGTGACAAGACACCCCCCCCCCCCCCCCCTTGCCCACCTTAAGTGAAATCTGCAAGGAACTGTCTTTTAGAAACAGCAATATTTTCTTCAATGTTTATAATAATAAGTATTGTTAGAAAGTGTGTTCGTTGTATATAATTATAGCTTTCTCAAATCAACTACAGGTGCATATTTTTTTCTGTTTTAGCTAAAGATAATGAAGTTAAAAATGTTGAGGCAAATGGTATTTTTAATAAAAATGCAAGGTAAAATATTGAAACAGAAAAAGAAGCACTGTGTATATTTAACCTAATGGCGGCCTCACCCCTTGATGGAACAAGTTTAATAGTAGAATTAACTGGAGAAACTATGGTGTTGATTTTGTGGAGGGAGGAAACCAGAGTTCAAACCACAGGGAGCCCATCTTGGCAATTTGTCATGTCAAAAAGCACTTGGGCATTCTGTGGTGGACTCGAAAGACGTACAGGGGACTGGCAGGGGATTTAAAAAAAAAATGAAAAACACTTGCTGGAAGCGGGAAAAAAGGCAGAAAAAAGGAAAAAATGGGCGGAAAGAGGGCAGGGAGAGGAAAAAATATTATTTTCCTTTGCACACCACGAACGAGTGTGCCACAGTCCCCCGTGTGTCTTTCGAGTCCGCCACAGATGCCCATGCACTTTTTGACATGACGAATTGCCAAGATTGGCTCCCTGTGACTAAGTTGGTCGCCCATCCAAGTACTAACCCTATTTGATTGGGTTTAACTACAGTGGTGAGAAACTGAAATTATTTTTCTCTGCTATGTAATCCAAGGTTGGTCACTGTACAGTCAAGTGAAGTATCTATTCATCATGGGACGGCAACACCGCCGCCTTCGAGAGATCATCACCATGACTACCATTCAGACTCAGAGAATAGTTCAAATGAGTCAGAAGATGAAGAGGAGTTGAATGGAATTGTATTACGTAAGTTAAGCTTTCTTTCTTTCTTTCTTTCTTTCTTTCTTTCTTTCTTTCTTTCTTTCTTTCTTTCTTTCTTTCTTTCTTTCTTTCTTTCTTTCTTTCTTTCTTTCTTTCTTTCTTTCTTTCTTTCTTTCTTTCTTCCTTTCTTCCTTCCTTCCTTCCTTCCTTCCTTCCTTCCTTCCTTCCTTCCTTCCTTCCTTCCTTCCTTCCTTCCTTCCTTCCTTCCTTCCTTAATTCCTTCCTTCCTTCCTTCCTTCCTTCCTTCTTTCTCCCTCCCTCCCTCCCTCCCTCCCTCCCTCCCTCCCTCCCTCCCTCCTTTCTTTCCTTCCTTCCTTATTTCTTTCTTCCTTCCTTCCTTTCTTTCTTTCTTTCTTTCTTTCTTTCTTTCTTTCTTCCTTCCTTCCTTCCTTCCTTTCTCTCTTTTAATTTTAATAGCTATGCACACGCCACATGTGACAATTACACCAAGTACATCAACTATTTCTTGTTTTAGAATGGGCATCAAGACTAAAAAGAACTGACAGTTTAGCCATGAGACTCAATGCACGACCATCGAAAAAAGATTTAGAAGACAGAAATATCCTTCCTGGTAAATTATTATGTTTTGGTTTTGTAAAAATAATTACAAAGCATAATATCAAAATACTTATACAATCTTATTATCTACCAAGTTTGGACTGGGCATTTAGTGCTAAAGAACAATGGCTGAGTATTGTAGAACGATGTCTGCTCATTGTTCCAGGCAAATGGACAGTCCTAATCACAGGGAGCCCTATCTTGGCATGACGGATTCGTCATGCCAAAAAGCGCATCGGCACCCTGGCAGGGGATTTAAAAAAACGAAAAACGGTTACCGAAAGCGGGGAAAAAGGCGGAAAAATGAAAAAACGTGGGGAAAGGGGGGGAGGGAGAGGAAAAAATATAAGGGATGAAACACAAGAGTGTCCCACAGTCCCCCGCGCGTCTTTCGAGTCCGCCACAGGGTGCCCACGCTTTTTGGCATGACGAATTGCCAAGATGGGCTCCCTGTGTCCTAATTACCTCTAAACTAGCCTCTTTTGCAGGCCCATCTCTCCTCACGAGTGGCGCAGGGGTTGGTGAGGAATTGGGCAAAAAATGTCCAAATATAGCCAATCAGGAAAACCTATTTATATTTAGGTTAGCAATAGACGAACCAGGCGGAAAGCGTAATCTTGTCAGGAATATATTTAGATATACTGCCGAAACAGAGAACGTAGTAGTCTAACGTTAGACTCCTACGTTCTCTGTTTCGGCAGTATATTTAACCTTACTATATTTCGATTGTTGTTTCAACACTGCCTACGCAGCACACTACTTTTATTTCACTGTTTATATTTCGGTGGGTCTCTTCCGCAACATTTTGTGCGGGAAACCTTTAATGCGCGGGAAATTTCTCTTTGCAGTAAAAACGGAAGAAGAAATACATGAGAGCAGAGAACAAGTTGGCACTAAACTAACAAGGTAAGGCTAAAAGTGTAGGCAGAGTTTTAGATAGAGCAAAATGAAAATATGGTAAACTGCTGAGAATAGTTTTGATAACGAAATACCGACGTTTCAAGCAGAGTCCTTCATCAGAGTAAAAAGTAGAGTGCTGCGTAGGCAGTGTTTTAGATAGAGCAAAGTGAAAAGATGGTAAACTGCTGAGAATAGTTTTGATAACGAAATACTGACGTTTCAAGCAGAGTCCTTCATCAGAGTAAAAAGTAGAGTGCTGTGTAGGCAGTGTTTTAGATAGAGCAAAGTGAAAAGATGGTAAACTGCTGAGAATAGTTTTGATAACGAAATACTGACGTTTCAAGCAGAGTCCTTCATCAGAGTAAAAAGTAGAGTGTTGCGTAGGCAGTGTTTTAGATAGAGCAAAGTGAAAAGATGGTAAACTGCTGAGAATAGTTTTGATAACGAAATACCGACGTTTCGAGCGGAGTCCTTCATCAGAGTAAAAAGTAGAGTGCTGCGTAGACAGTGTTTTAGATAGAGCAAAGTGAAAAGATGGTAAACTGCTGAGAATAGTTTTGATCACGAAATACCGACGTTTCAAGCGGTGTCCTTCATCAGAGTAAAAAGTAGAGTGCTGTGTAGGCAGTGTTTTAGACAGAGCAAAGTGAAAAGGTGGTAAACTGCTGAGTGTAGTTTTGATAACGAAATACTGACGTTTCAAGCGGAGTCTTTCATCAGAGTAAATGTTACTATGAAGGGCTCGGCTCGAAACGTCAGTATAAGGGCTAACTTGGCGCTGGGCAAAGGTCTTGTGCGGCATCTTTAAGATTATGTCCTCGCGCATGTTGCCTCGTGTATGTCAATCAGGATCTCAATCGTCACTATCCTACGCTAGCCAGTATAGCCTCGTAAGTTCCACCGGCACTTTTTACCTTCTGGGTATTACATTTATTGCCATCGCGCGCGTCGCCACCCTACTAGTCTCCGTTCCCAGACGTTCTTATGGCTCGATTAAACTCCCCACCATCCAACGCCATTCTGTAGATTTCCACTGCCAGCTTTGACCGTTGAAAGCGCCGTGGTAAAGCTCAATAGGGTGACGTAGGATGACGTAATTTGGGATCAGTGATAATGGCGATCTATTTTACGCATGCTCATTGTACAAGTGGATTTACTTGTACACACATTAGTTTACCGCTACATTGTGTTGCGAAGTTCGTTGGGAACTCGCAAAGTTCATTTGGAACTTGGGGACTACGCGTTCTTAACACGGTTTGTCAATCAAAACGAACTTTAATTCACGGCTCGCAATTTCATTGGATAATCGTCAACCGTGGTTACAACCTATACTACACTGCAAAACCTCCAATTCTTGTCAAGATAATTTTTCTTCTTTTGAGATTTTATTTCTTGTTTTAAGATATTTAATCTTGTTTTAAGACAAAATATCTTGTCAAGAAACCGCAGTAAGATAATTATCTTGCAAACGGGACAAGAAAATCTTAAAACAAGTATTTTTTTCTTAAAACAAGTTTTTGGGAATTTGCAGTGTATACTTGCCAATTTCCGAACGAACTTGGCAACACACAGCGGTAAAGTAATATGAAATCAACTGTAATGATACGCAGTGTGCGTTGGAGTTTCGGGAGCATGTCTATACGTTTGCAGGTGGCAACGATAAAGTTTCCACCCTTTGACCTGCACCTGACCAATAAAGACGCACTTTGGCTCTACCCACCTGCAATATGTGGTTACCTCTCCTAACACCTGCTTTAGCCTACCCTCGCAGCTACACTAAGACCCTTTCACTCTTCAACACACCACTCTCTTTCAAAGAATTCCAAAACACTCAAGTTCGTTTTCAATATAACTTTCTCTTTTTGTGACAAGTAGTTTGATTTTCCAAATGCTTGCTTTGGTTTCTGGTTTTTTTTTACTGTTTACGGGGTTAAGACCACTTTTTAAACATCATTTGTGATATTCTTGTGATTGGTGCGTGGGGTTTTGTTTGGAGGTTTGGTTTTCAATGTGTGATTGATGGTCTTGCATTTTAAAAGTACCTTCTGGAACGTTCCTATTTCTTGTGAGTGGGGAGGAGAAGCATGGCGAAGCAGAGGATCTAGGATTGTTTGTAAAAAGAAATAGCCTGACCTCTGCTGTGGTTGTCTCTATACCGCGCAAGGACCAGTGTGAAAGACACGGCTTATTTTTTCACAATTCTTGTTGGACTTCAGAGTGATGTTGCTTGTTAATGCTTTTTCCTCGTTTGGCCATCGTGTCTTGATGGCGCTTGATTTTGTATTAAGACACGTTGTACCGACCCCAGTTACTATTTCAAACATATTCTGGAACCTGGAAGTGATGGCGTATTTAATAACGGTCCAAACAGCAGATCTTGTGTAAGTAAGCTTCTGTTCGCTAGCAGGTGATATGGAGACATAAAATAGGCGAGCTATTACGCTGCGCGCTCTATGTTCACCTAATGCAACATTGTTACATGATTCAAGAGAGTCGACCACGATTTCTATGATTAAAAAAATATCTGTTGTTTCACAGTAGAAAACTGCTACTGACAGCTTGGACCGGTGAGAATCATTACTGAGTATTTGAGCTTTAACGAACGTCTACCGCGAACCTCTGTTACATTACACCAAGTTCACAAACGTACCATGCATGTACTACATATTGCTCTATAAGCGTATACCGTATACATCCTACTAGATCACGCATGCAAACGCTTAACGCTACCTCTTAGGAAGCACATATGACTATGAATTTACAATCTTAGCTCTCCGTCCGAGCCTCAGTAGCTCAATGATTAAAGCATCTAACTGGTCATTAGAAGGTTGCAGGTTCGAACCCTGTCTTGGGCCTTTGGGAAACATTTTCTGTACATTACACCGACCTCAAACGCTACCACTTAGGAAGTACATATGACTATGAATTTACAATCTTAGCTCTCCGTCCGAGCCTCAGTAGCTCAATGGTTAAAGCATCTAACCGGTCATTAGAAGGTTGTAGGTTCGAACCCTGTCTTGGGCCTTTGGGAAACATTTTCTGTACATTACACCGACCTCAAACGCTACCACTTAGGAAGCATGTATATCCATGACTATGAATTTACAATCTTAGCTCTCCATCTCAGCCTCAGTAGCTCAATGATTAGAGCTTAATGATAAGGTTTGCGCTTGGTGTTTTATAAAAGAAAAAGTGGGTCATTTCACGTTCAAATATTGGATACAGTTTTATATATTCTTTAGCTCTCTTCCCAAATGGCGAATTAGTAACATTAAGTCTCTAATTCCTCTAAATATAAGCCCTGTATTGTCTCATAATTACAGTACATGTATTTTATTATGTACTTAAATAATTAAACTGGTACATAGTGCTCTTCTAGTCTTTTGTATAATCATTTTTTAATTTCTTCACCACTGCGACTGTACTAAAAGTACGATGTCGCGTTTGCCGCATTTTTTGTCGTGTGTTTCTCACAGAAGGAACATGACTGGTTTTGACATAAATGAAGGCTATATTGCTATACAAAGCTGAAAGCTAACCAACGGAACGGAATCGTCATGTCAACGGCCATGTAGCACGGTCCCGGGTGGTTAGGGCACCTGCAAAAAAATAGAAAGGCAAACACAAAATTTACATTTTTGTAGTAAACACGTTTTAAACAGGTAGAGATAAGTAAAATGTTGTGTAGGCAGTGTGTTACGATGTATAGAAAATCTTAAAGATGGTGAACTGCAGGGATTTTAGAGAACGAAATACTGACATTTCGGGACAAAGTTCTTTTTCAAAGTGAATCAAAATTCATTTCTTTATTTTAATTCTAGGCGGTTAAGTTTACGTCCTTCAATTGATGATCTGAAAGCTAGAGGAATCATAAAAAGTAAGTTTGTCACTAATTCTGCTCTACACAAAAAGAACCCCCACACAATCTTATGAAAAATGTACCTAATCCTGGTAGCTACAGCCCCATGCCTTACAGTCTGGGGCTAATGATCCTTACTCACAGCCAGTGGCTGAATTACGAAGAACGCAGATCAACGTAGCCGAGTCGAAGGCATATCAAGGCAGCCGCCATACGACACGGTTCAGCTGACCACGGATCACAGCTAAGATGTTAGGTGTTGATTTTACGGAGGGAGGAAAACCGGAGAACCCGGTAGGGTTATCCCTATCCCCCGAGATAACTCGGTGTTAGTTTATTTCCATGTTAAAAAAGTAAACCGTTCACATGAGACCGAGATAACTCGGGGGATAGGGATAACTCGGTCGGAGCGATAGGGTAACCCTAGCCCCCGAGTTATCCCTACCTCCATGTGAACGCTTTCACCCGAGTTATCTCGGGGGGTAGGGTCAACTTAGGCATGCGTATTTATGCTGTTGCTCGGGATAACTCGGGGTGAAGTGTTCACATGAAGCTAGGGTTATCTCGGGGGCCAGAAACAACTTGGTAGTTGCGTTTTATCATGTGAAACAGGACCAACTTTGACCCTAGCCCCCGAGTTATCCCTACCCCCCGAGATAACCCGGTCTCGTGTGAACAGGCCCTAACAGCACACGCCACTTCCCCATTTGTACACGATAGCATTACATCATTTGCTTATTGCTTCCCAATGCATTTTATTCCAGACGCATCAGCAGCCGAAATAGAGCAAGATATTGAACAGAAGAAGAAGATTTTAAATAGAAAAGTAAGTTGAAAAATTTGAAACATAATTGAACTTTCGTCATTTCCAGAAAATTTCTAAATACAAATTTCTACCAAAAAACAAATTTCTACCAAAAAACAAATTTCTACCGAAAAACAAATTTCTAAATACTGCTTATTAAATATTTATTTCTTTTGAACTTTTCTTGTGAATTATGAATGATTTGAGAATTTCTTTTCTTGATTTTCTGTAGTTAAGTCGTCGACCGACAGTGAAAGAGCTTCGAGAGAAAAACATTCTAGTTCAATTTAATGATTATGTTGAGGTTGTGGACGTACACGAGTATGATCGAAGGTTTGTGTTGAACCAAGAGTTTATGTAAATCAAGACGATTTTCTATCCGATTGAGTATTAATTTCTTTTGATTTTCATTTATGAGTTGTGTACTCATTTGATAAGTACACAATGTATATTTTGTCATGTTCTTTTTACTGCGGTTGAAAAAAGTACTAACGCGTTGTTTATTTTTTCTCTCTTTAGGGCTGATAAACCCTGGACGCGACTAACGCCTCAAGATAAGGTGCGTTGAGTTGTAATTATTTATTTGGATGGATGGACGGACGGTTAGATGGATGGATGGAAGGAAGGAAGGAAGGAAGGAAGGCAGGCAGGCAGGCAGGCAGGAAGGAAGGAAGGAAGGAAGGAAGGAAGGAAGGAAGGAAGGAAGGAAGGAAGGAAGGAAGGAAGGAAGGAAGGAAGGAAGGAAGGAAGGAAGGAAGGAAGGAAGGAAGGAAGGAAGGAAGGAAGGAAGGAAGGAAGGAAGGAAGGAAGGAAGGAAGGGAGGGAGGGAGGGAGGGAGGGAGGGAGGGAGGGAGGGAGGAGGAGGGAGGGAGGGAGGGAGGGAGGGAGGGAGGGAGGGAGGGAGGGAGGGAGGGAGGGAGGGAGGGAGGAAGGACGGAAGGAAGGAAGGGAGGGAGGGAGGACGGGTGGACGGAATGAATAATCCCGAATGAGTGAAAATATACTTTTCTTTGCAGGCGGCCATACGAAAGGAGTTAAACGAATTTAAAAGCACTGAAATGGAGGTACATGTTGAAAGCAAACAATACACGAGGTGAGAATTCCATAAGAAATAAGCAATCTAGTTATGATAGCTTTTCATTTCTTCAGTATTTCACTCTTTCTCATGCCTGCAGATAACTTTGTACTCGTCAAATGTCCAGGAGTTTAAGGATCTACAGTTGTGCTAATTGTTTTGTTTTTATTATTTTTCAGATTTCATAGACCATAATTTTAAAAACAGTTTCAACCTTTTCACGGACTTCTCGTTGTGTTTAAAGTTCTTTAAACGACAAGATTTCTTCGCGACACCGCTGGAATTAACAGCCTGGCTCGCCGGCAGCGTTTCGTAACGTCTAAACGAGGCTCGCGACCCAAACGTAGCCACTTCGACAAGCTTCGGAATATATTCGGGGCGCTCTGTCGTATAATTCCGAGATTATTCAAAAATTATCTGTACAAAATTCCGTATTTCCAAGTTTCGCCACATACACATGATTATATACATATTTTGCACTTGCAATGGAATGAAAATAATTTCGACCGAGATACAATAAAAAGTTTTTGCCTTTTAGAATTAATCAAAATTAATAGATCAGTTTTTCTAGAAAAGTGGAACTTGTAGCTAAGATGTGCACAACAACAAAACTTTTCATAGGGGACACTTCAGGTGCTAGAGGCTATTCCGCGCTCGTATAGGGATAATAGAGGGCATGCGGGGATACAAGGTGGTAAAGTGGTTTGTCCCGTTTTACCGTCGTACATCTCCACGTGTCCCTGTTATCCCTACGAGGATGGTGGAGCTTCTGGCAAGCTGAGTAAGGGAAAATGTGCGGTGTCTGTAAATTGGCTCAATTTGTTGCGTAAGATGAGTTATTTCAATGATTTTTAAGCAGTAAACACGCTACTTGGTTGGGTTAATGTACACTATAAGCTAGACAGTAAACCTAATTTAGTACAGATTTAATAGGGTAGGGTGTCTTGTTTGGTGAGTTGGTATTTTTTTGAATACCAACTCAATATGTTAGTCATATAATCCCCAACAAAAAACCTAATCCTATTCAGAAACTTCGTTTATTGTCTAGTTTATACTCGTTAACTAACTCGACCCATTTTACTCCCTAATAAATTATAAATTGCTTTATATTTCTACACAGCAAAGTGAAAGGTGGTAAACTGCCACCTTTGGAACGAAATACTGACGTTACGACCCTTCACGTTTTACTCTGATGAAAAGCTTTACTTGAAACGTCAGTATTTCGCTCCGAAAAATCTCAGCAGTTTACCACATTTTCACTTTGCTCTACTCAAAACACTTCCTTCGCAGCGCTCTACTCAGTTTTCGTATTTCTACATGGCAATTTGGAGAGTTTGTATGTCACAGACACCTGGAAAACATGCAGTTTATCGCAATTAAATTAAGATTACATCCGGGACGTAGCCAGAGGGGAGCTGTGGGAGCGGTCGCTCCCCCCCCCCCCCTTTTCATGATGAAATTTTGTTTTGAACACTCGTACTCAGATATGCACAGGTGATTTACCCAGCGGTTATTGACTGGATCTCAGTCGCTCTTCAGACACTAGTGACTAATATGAGATGGTACCTTCCTTGGCTCCTAATCCAGTCTCCGTATGTATCGCACGCATGTAACTTAACTCAACGGTTGTTTTTTTTATAGTATTTTATGACTTTTCAAACTTTGAGAATTGTGTAAAATCTTCTCCCAAAATGCAGGAAATGCCATTTTAGAGCCCGGAGCCCCCAAGAAGTTTCGCTCCTCCCCTTTCAAAATCCTGGCTGCGTCCCTGACTTACATCGAAATGGTTTATGTTTACTTAAAAGATAACTAAAAATAGAAATTGAAAAAGTATCTTTGGATTTTGTATTGAAGTTAAAAAAACAACAAAACCCTAAATCTATATGACTATATATATATATATATATATATATATATATATATGTATATGTATATGTATATATAATATATATATATATATATATATATAAATAAATATATATATATATAATGTCTTTTATTAACATTGTTCAAGTGTTGCAACCAGTAATTTTGAAGGTATAAAGTAAAATTGAGATTATAAATGTATTCGTTTCTGTGTATTGATTTTGTAGAATATAATCAATCTCGCAGCTGAGAATTTTAACATAAGACAATGGAGCTTTTCACCAATAGCAGCGCCATCTTGAATTTGCAATGCATTGTGGTCTATCCAGGCCTCCAAGGCGTTGAGAGATTTCATTGGCTCTCTCAAAACTTTGGACATCCAAAAATTCGGGCAACTTTAATTTGGATATTAGCCAATCAGATTAGTCAAAAAGAAAGATCACGTAATCCATTCACGTCATGCATGCGGAAAGGTCTATTAAAAGGGTGATTGCGTAGTGTTGAGACACAATGAGTCCAATTTTTTGAAATGTCATTCTGACGTCAGCAAACTGACTCATTTCCAGGAAACGTGACTACGCCCTCGGCCCCAGTCTCCTCATTAAATTTCTCCACCATGACGACGTCATCCCAGAATTCGTTTAGGGCGTGCATGAAGTGAGAAAGAAAGTGCACTCGTCAAGAGAAAACAAAGCTCATCGGAAGAGAATCGAAGTATTGCGTTTGGACTCAAATATGAAGGAAAAACACAGCAAAAACTGCGATGAATGCGAACATTCTTACATGAATAGATGCTGTATTTGTTTGGATATTCGTACCGGCGTTATAATCCTCGGTCTTATACATTTGGTGAGTTTTCTGTCGCTGTGTCTTCGCTTTTGTTGTGTTTTTATACGACAACGACACTCAATTTGTTTCACTGTTTATACGTTCTCCTTTGCTTCAAACTCGCGTATCTATAACTCTATTTTACCTAACGTTATTTGTTAGTCTTTTCTTTATATTTTTCTGTGATTCAGATTGCTAGATCGTATTTTTCTGACTATATTTTCATCAACTACCTTAAAAATATGTCTACATTCGCCTCAATCAATAATGGCCTGACAATCATCATCCAGTCCTTGACAGTGTTATATTAAACCCAGAGATGACAACATATGTAAATGCTTTCTTTGGCTTAGCTTTTACTTTTGAAAAGAACAGAATACTTTTGAGATGTAGGACATGAAGCTATAGGCATTGAAATACAAAATAAAACACTTTAATTAAAAAAATATAGAAGATCTTTGTTTTCCGGCAGAGTTTCCGCTGAGGGGAACTGTACTTGCAGGTGTCGGCATTTTCTGGCAATAGGACAATCATTAGTTTATAATCCATCTGTTTTTCACTAGTGATTGAATTTCTGTTTGCTGAATAATACTGAAACTTGTTGGTAACTCAAAACTGGGATTCTAATCCTTTTGGAGATATTTTTGTTTTGAGGAAGCCAGTTCAGTTCAGAATTTTGAGAAAGTTGAAATGTCAGCAGATGAGTTCTCAGAATGTGTGAGAGTTGATGAATCTTGTCAGTGGAGTTGAATCATAGTATCTCCTTACTTCGATTTGCCTCTATCAACTTGTTTTCAACTTGTGTGCTAACATTAGTTTTTAACTGAATATGTAATGGGAAACCAAAGAAATGAATTGGCAAGCTGCAAGAGCCCAAAATATGAGTCAAAAACAAGACAAAAGATATATAGATGATATATAGAGGGTTGTGTCCCATGTACTATATATACTGAATATTACTTACGTATCTTTAATCCTTTCTTATAATTGTTTAACTTACTCCCGTATCAAATTTACACTGCACCTTCAACCGTCATTGCCTTCTCAAGTTAACAAAAAATACAGCAAGATGTGCTTTTTGGCCTAAAGCCATATACCGCATTCTTTGCAAATTTTATTCATCTACATTATATAACCCCAGTGTCAGTCCAATTACCTACATCTTATTCAAAAAAATATGACTTAGTATACATTCAGAAATAGAATTGATATATTGTGCTGGTCAGTGACCACCCAGGGGCCTCCACAGTCCTAAATCCGGCGCTGCTTTCCCTACTAGAATTCTTCCCTTGATGAGTAAAATTGTCTAGTGTTAGCCAGAGAAAATACTAAAAGGCAACTACAATAGGGAAAGGGTTAGACCATTCCTGCCTGAGCTAGCCAAATACAGTTCATTTATTGCCTTACTCTGTCCAATGCCAGACAATTTTACTTGTGAAAGGGAAACTCACAAACATACTACTAAGGCTGCAGTGGATTAACTGATTGCTGCCCGAGGGCTCTCCCTTTCACAAGTAAAATCATCTGGTGTCACAGTCAAGACAGAGTAAAGCCTTAATCAAACGAGAACGCAAGTCATCGCAAGTTGGCAGTCACGCTATCTCAGCCAGCCGCTCTGAATAATTTCCCAAAAATATCATGTACCGTGATAAAGTTAAAACTTGTTTAAAACACTCATGAAACCTTTATTTTGTTAATTTGGGTGTTTGAACGACCGCCACAGAAATTTCTGACTGCCAACTTGCGATGACTTGCGTTCTTGTTTGATTAGGTCTTAAGACAAGAATGGAGGTTGAGCTGGCAGGAATGAGTTAACAAGTTTTAGCTTTAAAACAATATTTTCTTCTACTGGTTGATTTATACTAAAGCAATTGGCCAACTCTTCCTCATTGTCTATGAGTGTTAGCCAAATCAGCTGAACCTCGTTGACTATCTACTCGTAGACAAATCAGCCTTGTTGTCTA
Organism: Paragorgia papillata; assembly: GCA_035771165.1. Taxonomy (NCBI): domain Eukaryota; kingdom Metazoa; phylum Cnidaria; class Anthozoa; order Scleralcyonacea; family Coralliidae; genus Paragorgia; species Paragorgia papillata. The sequence goes on from JAWNZC010000319.1 coordinate 641,938, forward strand.
ATTAATTCTAACTTAGTTTACTTGCTATATTTTTAGGTCATTCAAGTGGCTGCCATCATCGTCATCTGCCAAGTATTGGCTCATCCTGATGCCTTTGAGAAAGAAAGTCCTTACATGTCAAGTAATCACATGATGAAATCTCTACATAGTTCAAGTCTATCTTATCACATAAACTTCTCACTTATATTTTTATCTAGGGTCTTTTTACCTCCAGGGCTTATGTTGGGGGTGTTGTTTTTAAGTTCAATATGTTTTTTAATCCATAATATTTTTGCAGGTAATAATTTTGTTTCATTGCTGATATCTTTGCTTCTGTTCATTGTAACGGCTTTCATGGTGTACGGTACAATCCAGGTATGAAAACAGTGCTTTAATTTAATCAGCTAACACCTGATGTTTCTTGGAGGCAGATGAAAATAAAAACATTAGTGTTGACTGATTAAGACTCTTTAAGAAATTGACAAACTTGATTGATATTCTTTGAATTACTGTATATATTGTATTCTTAAATTAAAGCTTTTTTCCAGCGTCGACCTGGCTACCTGCTTCCATTCTTCTGTCTCCAAGTTTTTGATTTGTGTGTTTGTATCATGTTGCTGTTTGGGGCACTGACACACCGAGATCAAGTGGTGGTTTGGCGAAGCAGGGTAAATAATATATACACACTCTTTATGTTTCTCTCTGACGAAGGGCCTTCACTCGAAACGTTAGACTCCTACGTTCTCTGTTTCGGCAGTATATCTAACCTTACTATATTTCGATTGCTGTTTCAACACTGCCTACGCAGCACACTACTTTTATTTCACTAAATAATATATATATTTATATTCCTGAAAGTAGCATCTCCCCTTACTTTCGGTTTTATCCGCTGTTGGGGGCCGCTACTTACGGGGGGGGGTGCTACTTTTGGGTGGTAAAATATGTTAACATACTGTGGAATATTCTTCTTTGTCCCTTCCTATTTACCACATTTAATTTCCTTTATTTTTTCCTTATGCCATTTCGACTTTGACTGTTTTACACTATAGCTTTGGTACATTGATAGTTGAAACTTAACACTTTCGAGTTAATCAAGCGATGACTGAAATACGCTGTTGACGGTTTTTTAAAAAGAGCCGCTACTTACAGGGGGGTCCCTACTTACGAAGGGTCACTACTTACAGGGGTCGCTACTTTGGGGAAATTTTTTAAACATCTCAAATTTGCTGCTACTTTTAGGGGGGTGCTACTTTCGGGGGGTGCTACTTTCGGGATTCTACGGTACTTCAAGTGACAAACCAGAACGTCAGTTTAATTATGGTCTAACGTCCAAACTTAGTTCTAACAAAATAAGAAAATGGTGAACTGTTGAGATTTTTAGCGATGAAATAATGGTGCTTTGAGCAGAGCTTGTTAATGTTTTTTATCTCTAAGTTTCAGCTGTGCATGAGTCTGAGTTTCAGTAGTTTTGTTACTTACATATTCCGTGTGCTATTTCTCACATGTTTTTTGTTTTTATTCAGGTTTCACATCACTATAGATACATGAGACTGGATAAAGTTGATCAAAGATGCCTCATTGTAACATTCACAGCCTTTCTCATCATCAAAGTATGTCAGCTGCCACCAAGAGAAACTCTAAACATAGACACTCAAACAGACTTATTGACTGACAGATGCACATGCAGGCACACACAGACAGACAGATGCACACACACAGACAAACAGATAGACAGATGCACATACAGGCACACACAGACAAACAAACAGACAGACAGACAGACAGATGCACATACAGGCACACACAGACAGACAGATGCACACACACAGACAAACAGATAGACAGATGCACATACAGGCACAGACAGACAGATGCACATACAGTCACAGACAAACAGACAGACAGATGCACATACAGGCACACACAGACAAACAAACAAACAGACAGACAGACAGACAGATGCACATACAGGCACAGACAGACAGATGCACATACAGTCACACACAGACAAACAAACAGACAGACAGATGCACATACAGTCACACACAGACAAACAAACAGACAGACAGATGCACATACAGTCACACACACCCAGACAAACAGACAGACAGATGCACATACAGGCACACACAGACAAACAAACAGACAGACAGATGCACATACAGTCACACACACCCAGACAAACAGACAGACAGATGCACATACAGGCACACACAGACAAACAAACAGACAGACAGACAGATGCACATACAGTCACACACAGACAGATGTACATGCGGGCACAAACAGACAGACAGATGCACATACAGGCACACACAGACAAACAGACACAGATGCACATACAGTCACACACAGACAAACAGACATATGTACATACAGGCACAGACAGACAGACAGATGCACATACATTCACACACAGGTAATCTTGTTCAGGGAATAATAGATTTTGTGTTGATATACTGATGTAGAGATCTTTCCTTTCTTAGGCCTATCTTGCCAACTGTGTGTGGACATGCTACAAATTGTTTGTGATTCGTTTGAAAAAGCTGACCAAGGATGCAAGCATACACTGCTGTACCACCGACAGCGATTTTGAGGTAGCTAAAAAAACAATGGGGTTTTTTATTGTTTTTTTATATAGAATTATAGATTAAAGTGAAAAGATGGTAAACTGCTGAGAATAGTTTTGATAACGAAATACTGACGTTTCAAGCGGAGTTCTTCATCAGAGTAAAAAGTAGAGTGCTGTGTAGGCAGTGTTTTAGATAGAGCAAAGTGAAAAGATGGTAAACTGCTGAGAATAGTTTTGATAACGAAATACTGACGTTTCAAGCGGAATCCTTCATCAGAGTAAAAAGTAGAGTGCTGTGTAGGCAGTGTTTTAGATAGAGCAAAGTGAAAAGATGGTAAACTGCTGAGAATAGTTTTGATAACGAAATACTGACGTTTCAAGCGGAGTTCTTCATCAGAGTAAAAAGTAGAGTGCTGTGTAGGAAGTGTTTTGGATAGAGCAAAGTGAAAAGATGGTAAACTGTTGAGAATAGTTTTGATAACGAAATACTGACGTTTCGAGCAGAGTCCTTCATCAGAGTAAAATGTAGAGTGCTGTGTAGGCAGTGTTTTGGATAAAACAAAGTGAAAAAATGGTGCTGAGATTTAACATTTTTAGTAACGAAATCCCGAAACTTTCATCTTCATGGATTTTTTTTGCAGTTAAAGTTGACGGAAGTGACGTCGAAAGAGGAATTTGTCTATATGAAAACCACTTTGCAGATTCCTCTTTTCACGTCACTTCCGTCAACTTTAACGGCAAAAAAATCCATGAAGATGAAATTTTAGGAAAATATTACAAATCTTCTCAGAAGGTTCCAAATATCCTAAATATGTAAAATCCCCAACCATGATTTAGGCATTTTAAGCGGAGCTTTTCGAAACATCAGTACTTAATTTTTTTTCTCTCTCTCTAGGCACTTCTGCCCAATTATGACGACGCTACCAAAGAGACTCCCAAAGAAAGCCCGCCACCGTACGCGAGTGACTAACTGTGCCTTCGCAGCAAATGATCTACTATCTTCCTGTCATTTCTGATTTTTTTTTGTTCAACCTATATAGTTTATGTAACCTTTGCATTATACAATATGCAGATTTTGAAAAATTAACAATTAGTTATTTAGGGACGTGTAATTTAAGGGAGTGGGGAATACATTTTATAGTTTTAGTCAAACTCTATGTTTACCAGTGATGTAGCCAGGGGGGAGCTGGGAGAGCCGCAGCTGCCCCCCCCCCTTTTGATATAAAACAACAGACATGTAACTACAAAACTGATGCAATATGAATTGTGTCTGGAAATAAACTGTAAACAGTGTATTCAATCTACTGAGTGTATGCATTTGGAGTATCTATGTGACGTTTGCGTGTTTTGAGTATTTTATATGACGTTTTTTAACCTTTAGAGTCTGTAAAATCTTCCTCCAAACGCCAGGAAATGGCATTTCAGCGACTCTCGATTTCAAAATTTCCCGGGGGGGCATGCCCTCGGAGCCCCCTAAAAATTTATTTTGATTTCGGCTCCCCCCCTTTCAAAATCCTGGCTACGTTCCTGATGTTTACCAATCAAAATTTCAGCACCGCGTCTCAGTATTGCAATATTGTGTCTGTTCTTTTCCAGTATTCATTTATTCTGGGCAGAACTTTGTTATAAAATCTTCACAAAACATAGATTATTGATTATCTAGACTGACTAAGATAATGAATTAAACTTAGATTAAGATTTGGTTGTCTTGTGCTTTTTAATATATCGAATTATATTCGCTTATAAAAAATACTGTTCCTGCGGATGCGACTGTTAATTTGCTATTAACTTGAATTCTTGAATTCACTTGGCAAGTAAAGAGGCTGATTTAAGGGAAGCGAGATGAAAAGTAGAAGTTTCATGTGCGTCCTTCACTGGAAATTTTTTTGTCAAAAATGTCTTGGTGGAAAACGGCTCCGTAAGAAATTACTTCTTTTTTAGAAAAAAAAGCGCAAATCACGGGCTGCGCGCAAAAACGGTTCAGTATATACAGGAAATTGTGACGCACAATTTTGGTAAACCGACGACAAGATATAGACAAAACAAAAACACTTATTTACTGGCGCCGAGGGAAACTGTGTTTTGTGGCCCCAAGACTGCCGTTGTTTCCCAAGGCGAAGCCGAAGGCAACAACGAGCAGTCGAGGGGCCACAAAACACACTGTTTTCCCGAGGTACCAGTAAATAAGTGTTTTGTTATATATCAAGTATCAAATGACAACAAAAATGTCGAGTAAACCCTTCAGACATTGTTTTTAATGAAAGAAAACTGGAGAAAACAAAGACAAACTGAACCTGACCATCTACTTCCTGTTTTGATATTTCCCCCTGGGTACCACGCGAGGACCGCTCGCCCAATCAGAGAGCTAGAAAATCGGACTTTGATACTTGATATATAACAAAAACGTTTATTTCCTGCGCATATTCATACATTTATATTATAGATAATTGTTTGTGCTGCCCCCGCCTAAGAACAGATGCGCTCTACTCTGTGGTCAGATGCGCAACATGCGATGTATAAAATTAGATATAAATACGGTTTCAGAAACAAGAATGATACGTATCGTAGCAATGTGCATCACATTGGGACAATGGGACACAAGGCGCCATTAAAAACATGTTTTAAGACTTGAAATTGTGGGAAAACGCCGTTTCAGAGACCCAAATTTTAAAATTTTCCAGGGGGACGTATGCCCTCGGACCCCTAAAAATGCGCACTTTAACAAGTTTGGCTAAGGTATAAAAATTCCTAGTACGCCCCTTGGCGCAAAATATTTTAAAATTTTACTAACTCGAATCGTCATAATATGATAATTTTTAGTTTAAAATTTTTTTAGTGATAAATTGAGATGGGCGGGGGAGCGGTTGTGTAATGTGAGTCTGCACGCAGGCTATATTTAGGTGAGAACAAGAAATTGAAGTTTCTTGTAAACGACAAGAGGCAGACTTGGAGCACGCTTGGAGCAAGTCTACTTGTGACCATGCATGGGTGAGAGATGCGCGTCGTTCAACAGTCGGGCACTCATCGGAAAGTGTCGTTCTTCAAGCTCGAATCGCCTGCTGGGATTGCACAGTCGTTGACCATGGCGTCGTCAGGACACGCGGAGCAAGGTAAGGGAAATTATTAAGAATTATTTCACTTAGGAAACACCATTTGTGCATGTGAAGAAGAAAGCTTATCTTATTAGTCAAACTCTGCAATTTCTTAAAAATCGCGAGTATTTTCAAGGCGATTTATAGGTGGAGGCGTCGCCCGCCTTCTTTGTGGTCAGTAAATGTGGCGGCAAGAGACTCCTTCGAAGCAGCGGTTATAAACTTCAAGAAAACATTGAAGAAACTTCATTTCTTGCAAGGGAAAACCGACAAAAACGCTCACAGTAAATGATAAATATATCTAGAATATTATCTCTGTTGATGATCTGTCCTCTTAAAACAGACAGATGCTTCTTAACAACCGTTCTTTTACGCAACAAACAGTGTCGGCAGAAGGACAAGTGGTGAAGATCTTCACAATATCCCAAAAGCCAAAATATTGTCCGATGTTGAACGTTAAAAACCGACCTTTTTAAGTTAGCATTTTAGTTAGTGATTAGCTTGAAGTGTTAGCGTTTGAACTACGGACGGTGTAGACCATTATGGAGCGTATTTCGACACAGGAATGACCATTAAAGTTGCGATGAACGACAACTGATGAAGAAGGCCTCTTCCCTTCTCTTCTCTTCTCTTCCCTCTTTCAAGGACTTCGGCGCTTGTGCTCAGCGGAAAAGAAATTATTTCTCCGCTGACCGCCGCAGCAGTTCACTTTCTTTGTATATTTTCCCTTTCTAACCTTCAAAGAGAATACACTATAATATTTTACTTAAAACCAAACGTGTAGCTGACATTGAATATTTGTTTTGCCGACGGCCTCGTTTGCTTCAATGGACAAAAGAAAACCGTGTTCGCTCGGCGACTGTTTTTTAAAAATCCAGCAAGAAACGTTTGTACAAGAACTTTGAATCCCGGCTAGAGTAGTTTTCATATATTGTTTTGAATTTTATATTTTATTTTCTAGTAACAGGCTTTGCTTTTCCTTTTCTTTATATCTTAAAATTTCCTTCGGAGAAGAAGGCCTCGAAGGCATGGCCGCCATTTTGTTTCTTACAAAGGAGTGACCATTCCAATTGTTTACTTTTCTCTTTACTTTGCTCCTTTGCCATTTCAAGAATTTTATTCAGGCTAACACCAGACAATTATATTCAATACAGTGTACAGGAAAAAGCTTTCGGTGATAAAGGGTTGAAAAATGAATTTGTGAGATTTTTTGGGGGTTTTTCTGAAAAATTTTGAGATTTTTTTAAAATTTTAGAAATATTTTGAGATTTTTTTTAACTGAGATTTTTGGAATGATGCATCCCTTAGCCACTTTAGTTTTAAACAATTTTATTCTGGCTAACACTATGATTTTATCCAATACAGAAAAGGTTTGCGGTGGTGAACGAGGGTATAAAAAGTTGGGGGGGGGGCACATCCGAGTGCCGAAGGTATGAGAAAAATTAAGGGAGGCTGGGGTGGAACAGGATTTTTTTAAGGGTGGGTGGTGAGTGTTGAAGACTTGAGAAAGTTCTAGTGAGTTGGGGGGAGGGTGCCCCCAGAGTTGGAATCCCACCCAACCTAGTCCCAGGCTCTCTATCTTCGCTGTTTTAATATTTGCACGCTAGCATGGGTACCTATGCTTGAGTGGTGACATCAAACCTAGGTACCAGTCTCATCAAATACACGCGTGCTTTAGAACGACGGTACTAGGCTAGCCACCCACCCTACCCCTTCAAACTGGATCTGTTAACCTATTGTTGCTGAGGCAGCCAAAAATGGGATTTTAATATTTTACTCAGTCTAATGCCAGACAATTTTTTTCTATCTAGGTACCCGAGCTAGCCAACTTTGCCAAGATTATGCTTGTGCTATTATTTCTTGTTAATTTTCATCTTGTATTTATATGAGAGCCCAGCCAGCCCACCTAGCCAAGATCTCGCTTTGTGAGATGGAGATCTCCGTTACCTGGGCTGGTTTTTTCCCCATGTAAACATGATTGACCAGTATACTTCCAGTATACTCGACAAAATTTGTTTTTATCAGCTTTTTTTGACATATTAACATTTATTCACAAGTTCTGTTTGTTCATGTACAGTTCATATTTAAAACAATGAGATTTCGTGTCTTACCAAAACTGATAAATTATGCAATTAGCACAACAAGCAAGCCAACCCAGCTAGCCCTAGGTGAGCTAGCCCTTTTCATGTAAACACAGTGAAAATTATCTTGGCAAAGCGGGCTACCCTCAGACAGCAATGGATTAATGGCATGACTATAAAACACAGTTGTATAAAATTTTCCTTTGGCATCAGATCTCAGTTGTAGATTGTTATTTTTTTGTGTTATTTATAACTCCAGCTGTGAGCATAACTGAAGCTCAAGGCTCAGATGAAGTTTGTACAACTACACAGTGCCAACAAGATGTTTCTATATCAAACGAAGCATTGCCTAAAGAAAATGTAAGTTAGTTATACAGATTATAGGTTAGAATGTGTGATTACTTAATACTTTACTCTCAAGATTTTTTTAAAAACAACAAAAAAAACAGGATTTTTTATAGCCATTTTTTCCACTTATGCAGGGGTTGGCCATCAGCTCCTTATAGCAGTTTCCTCAACTTCTCTCCCTTGTAGAGATCTTCTCTTTTCAGACCACATGCTCTCATGTTCCTCTCCACCACCTGACCCCTGATGTCTACCATGCCTTCTTATTCCTCTCAACCTCGTATGACATGCTTTTCTTCACCCAGTCACCATCATCTTTTTGTAAATAATTTTTCTGCCTAATTCTAGTCATCCTTAGAGACAGAACGAACTCCTCAATCTAATGAAATATTGCAGACTGTCCAAAATTTAATTACTTTATCGAGCACAACCCAGAGTGAACCACATAACCTAGTGACATTTGATCAGAATGCTGCAATACAAGCTCTAACATCTGGAAACCATGAAGGCATTTCTCAAGAGATTGTGACGACAAGCACTGATGCAGTTAACTCGCAACCACAGACTTTATACGTTGCTATTCAACCACATAGCAGCGGCCATAACAACGGTGATGTCTCGGAGGATCAACCTGCAGTTTATCTCGAAGTGGTAGAGGCGAGTAATTTATCTGATCATATTACAAGTGAAGGACATGTGTTGGAAGGACAAATGATTATAGAACAAGGTAACATAATTATGGTCCAGGATACAGTAAACTCTTGTGCTCAAATTTAACCCATTCCTGTCTAAACCAGCCAAAAATGGTCCCTTTATTTTTTACTCTGTCTATAAACACGAGATGATTTTACTCATCAAAGAGAGAATTTTTAGCCATCTTAGACAGCAATGGGTAATTAACACTTAATAAGTGATTAATCAATTTCTGGCTGAAATGGCTCCTCTATTTTTTTTACTCTGTCTAACACCAGATAATTTTACTCAACAAACTAGGGAGAACCCTCAGTCATCCTAGGCAGCAATGGGTTAAGAATATCCATTTTTCTTGTTTTTCAGCAAGCTCTACTTCAAATGGTACCACTGCCATGGCAACCTCATTACTGTCGCAAGTTTTAGATCAAGCAACATTATCAACTATGCAAGCTGAGATGATCGCTGTTCAAGTTCTCTCACAGTCAGCCACGGGGGATGTCCAGTTTTTTCAACAACAACCCAATGCACAAATTATTCCTGTGTCTTCCATTGCAAGTGCAGATTTACAATCAACATTGACCCAGGTAGAATAAAGTAGCTCATGAATTAACATCCATTTGACTATCTCAGTCTCCGGCCTGCTCATCAAGCCTTTCTCTACTACTCACCTAACCTCTCCCCAGTCCCCATTTACTATTACCGTGCCTCTCACCACGCCTCTCCAGTTCCTGCTTGCCATGCCTCTGTCTCTCACCACACTTCTCCCCAATCCCCATTTACCATTACCATGCCTCTCACCACACCTCTCCAGTTCCTGCTTGCCATGCCTCTGTCTCTCACCACACCTCTCCCCAGTCCCCATTTACCATTACCATGCCACTCACCACACCTCTCCCCAGTCCCTGCTTGCCATGCCGCTGTCTCTCACCACACCTCTCCCCAGTCCCCATTTACCATTACCATGCCTCTCCCCAGTTTCCACTCATCATGCTTCTTACCATACCTCTCCCCAGTCCTCACTCACTGTGCCTCTTCCTAGTCCCCACTCATTGTGTTTTTCACCACACCTCTCACCAGTCCCCACTCACCACACCTCTCCCCATGCCTCTCACTGCCTCTACACTCACCACACGTACCTCTCCATTTTGACTGTAACCAGATAGTATCTACTGTACACCTGATTACTATATACCACTACTGTCACACACTTAGAACTACTACCATAACTGTATCAAGTCTCCAACTACTGTAAATCTGTCATATATATAACTATAATTATTCAGCTTTTATATTTTTAGGCAAGTGGGTTGACTGTCACAGTTACACAACCTTCTCATGTAACAAGCTCTGAACAAGTTGCGGCTGTCACAACAACAAGCGATGCACCATCAGTAAGTCATGGCACACTGGCAGTGAAGAAAATTATATAGACTGTCTAGATCTGACCACGGAGTGTTGACACACTTGCCTTGTGTTTCTTCCAGATAAGCCAAGCTACAGCCATTACAGGAGGTGAAGAAGAAAACCAGGTGACAGGAGCTACAGGAGAAGAGCCCATGGCTGTTGATCAAGAGAGGCGTGCAGAAGATGCAGAACCTGGGGGTATGGTTCAAGTGGAAGAAGAAATTTATAGCCCTCATTAGTATACCCGTTAGGGCCCATTTAAACGGGAGAAAATTAGGGGGCTTTCCATTTACACGGTTAGACCGGTCAGTCCGGCTAAATGCAACACGATTCGTTTGAGACCTGGGATGGTCTGACTGGAAAATTTGATCCTAATCAAAAGCAAGTCCATTCTGGCCGGACTGATGGGTCTAACTTTGTCGATTAGAAAGCGCCCTAAGTCACGGCTTGACATAAGACGCGTCTGATCGTATAAACGGTCAATTTCTAATAAGTCGCGACTTTTGTTCTAGATTCAATCTCTGTTCTTATTTTAGTCGCGACTTACTGTCGTCAATGGTTTTGTCTCATTTCAGGCAAAAAACCCTCTCCCCCAAACAGAATTGGGCTGCTATGAACAACACTTTCGCAATTTAACACTTTGAAGTCTGACGACGAGTCTTTGGTTAATGCGAGACGATTTTATTTAGCACAGGGAGAGGTCCAGCCCTCCAGGCCTCAAAGTGTTAAAACCTATCTCTTTCACACTTTGAAGACGAGTCTTTAGTATTTTATTCTGGTTAACGCCAGGGAGAGGTCCAGGCCTCAAAGTGTTAATAAACCGCTGTCTTTGTTACTCTAACATTAATATTACTATTCTTTTCGTGAAGAGGACGATAAGCCGAAGTACACATGCGAGATTTGTGGTAAAGCGTACATACGATCTTGGTCTTACTATGGTCATATGAGAGAACACGCATCTGGAGAGAAACAACACAAGTGCGATGTCTGTGAGAAAGTTTTCAACTACGCTAGTAACTTACGTCAGCATATGTTAATACATACTGGTACGTTGCATTAGGAGCAGTTGCAAGGTGTGGAGTTGAAGGAGGAGGAGTGAAGGATGAGGAGTGAAGGATGAGGAGTGAAGGAGGAGGAGTGAAGGATGAGGAGTGAAGGAGGAGGAGTGAAGGATGAGGCAGTGAAGGATGAGGAGTGAAGGATGAGGAGTGAAGAATGAGAAGTGAAGGTGGAGGAGTGAAGGTGAAGGAGGAGTGAAAGAGGAGGAGTGAAGGAGGAGGAGTTTGAAGGATGAGGAGTGAAGGATGAGGAGTGAAGGAGGAGGAGTGAAGGAGGAGGAGTGAAGGAGGAGGAGTGAAGGATGAGGAGTGAAGGTGAAGGATAAGGAGTGAAGGAGGAGTAGTGAAGGATGGAACGTGAAATATGAGGAGTGAAGGAGGAGGAGAGAAGAAAGAAGGGTAAACGATGACAGAAATAAAGCTCATTCATTGTTATATCGTTCTATCGTAGGTGAAAAGCCATACGAGTGTGAATATTGTGACAAAGCCTTCAACAACCCCAGTTCACTTCGTTCACATATGTTATCTCATTCTGAAGAGAAACCTTACTCTTGTGATCAAGAAGGTTGCGATAAAGCCTTTAACAACCCAGGCTCTTTAAGGTAAGCCAATGAAGAAACTCGTCAGTTCCTGGTTCACGGGGTGAATACGTGTTTCGATCCCGTATTGAGGAATAGCATTTCTTTTATTTTTTAGGGTGCATCGTCGTGTTCACCAGGAAGAGAAGCCGTATGTATGCGCTCAGGATGATTGTGATAAAGCTTTTAAGACCCCAGCTGAACTCGCTCGTCATATGTTTCGACATACTGGTGAGAAACCCCACAGGTGCGATCAGTGTGATAAGGCGTTTATCCGCTACGATGATCTCAAACGACACTACCGTATTCACACAGGTAAAGTAGGCTGGCTGATGATGCTGGTGTAGTGATGATGGTGGTGGTGGTTGTGATGGTGGTGATAGTGGTGATGATGGTGGTGGTGATTGTAGTAGTGATGCTGGTGGTGGTGTAGTGATGATGATGGTGGTGGTGATGCTGGTGATAGTGGTGATGATGGTGGTGGTGATTGTAGTAGTGATGCTGGTGGTGGTGTAGTGATTATGGTGGTTGTAGTGGTCATGGTGTTGGTGATAGTGGTGGTGGTTGTAGTGATGGTGGTGGTGATTGTAGTCGTGATGGTATTGGTAATTGTGATTATTGTGGTGGTGATGGTGGGGGTCATGGTGATGGTGGTGGTGATGATAGTGGTGGTGGTGGTGGTGATGATGATGGTGACGATAGTGGTCATGGTGATGAAGATGATGGTGATGATAGTGATGATGATGATAGTATAATCTAAAACTTTTTAAAGTTAATTCAACATTATATATGTCCATTTGTTTCAGGAGAAAAGCCCTTCAAATGTGACCAATGTGATTTTGCGTGTATTCAGTCGTTTGACTTAGTGAAGCACAAGTACACTCATAGCGGTGATAAACCTTACAAATGTGAGTTATGTACGAAGCAGTTTACACGACCTGCCAGGCTTAGGGATCACATGAGGACACACACTGGAGAGAAACCATTTATGTGCGAGATCTGTGGCAAGTCATTCTCTGTGCAGACTGGACTCAAGTCTCATATGGTAAGACGTTATCTGATTGTTGCTTCGTGCGTGTACATACGTCAGATTGCACAGCATGGTTAGGGCTTGTTACAATGTTGTGGTGGTCAGCATGAACAAAGGTTTTCTTATAGTGGTTAACGTTAGAAGGAAGAGACGGAGAAAATAAGGATGGAGGAAGGAAGGAGGGAAGAGGAAAGCATTGATGGAAGAAGAGAATGTATGAGGAACGAAGGAAGGAAGGAGGAAGGAGGGAGGAAAGAAAGAGAGAAAGAATGGGAGAAGCCAAAGGGAGGATCAAACTTATGAATAGATAGATAAAAAATGAGTTGTCGCACATTACCATTTTTTTTTATCGTGTTTCAGGCAGTGCATACTGGTGAGAAACCGTTTAAATGTAATGAGTGTGAGCGATCATTCCGCACACAGCAAGAACTGCAGTCTCACATGGGCCGACACACCGGGATCAAGCCATTTAAGTGTGACTTATGCCAAAAGGAATTCATCTCAGCTGTGACATTCAAACGACATGCTATAGTACATTCTGGTTAGTTTTGTTTTTTTCTCTTTTTCTCTTTTTCTTTTTACAGCAGCAACGAAAATCAGATGCAGTGCTAAAGAGCGGTGCCCTGGCGTCAAATATTTCGCTAGCTAGTGATTCCGAACGAACGAGGTCGCAGGCAGAATACGAAGCTGCCTGAGAACTAGGCTGGTATAACCACTAAAAACTTCTGCTTTCCTATTGGTTAAAATTTTGCGCGTTTTTATTGGCTATGAGTGAAACTGCAATCGTCATAAGTGGATTTAGCCCAATCTCGTTCCCAGAGCCCACGTTCCCCACCCGGGAAACGAGAGACTCTGGGATAATCCGTTCACGCCATCACAGGATTCTTGTTATCCGGAAGAAGAGTTATATAGAGTTCACTGTGTTCATCAGCCAATGAAATATCGATGTGAAACGGATTATCCCAGAGCCTCTCGTTTCCCGCCCGCTGGGTAAGGGGAACGTGGGCTCTGGGAACGAGATTGGATTTAGCCCTGATGACGCGAGAATGAGATTAGTGGTTACCTGGCCCATATTTCTTTTGAAATTGGGCCAGGCTACCTGAGAGCCTACTGCGCCGCACGGCTATGCGTCCTGAGTTAGCGTAAACCTGTTGTTTTTCCATTACCAGGTGAAAAACCCTACCAGTGCGAAGAATGCGGCCGAAAATTTGCTCGTTCTACTGATTTGAAAGTCCATCTTCCTGTTCACAGCGATGATAAACCTTACAAGTGTGGAGAATGTGAGAAGATGTTTACGAGATTTAGTACGCTTAAGGAACACATTCGAACACACACAGGTAATTATTTACGCCTTTCAATTCTATTCCTTCCTTCTTTCCTTCCTTCTTTCCTTTCTTTCTTTTTTCCTTCCTTCTTTACTTCCTTCTTTCCTTCCTTCTTTCATTCAGTCTTTCCTTCCTTCCTTCATTTATTCAGTCTTTCCTTCCTTCCTTCATTTATTCACTCCTTCCTTCTTTCCTTCCTTCCTTCTTTCCTTCCTTCATTCAGTCTTTCCTTCCTTCCTTAATTTATTCAGTCCTTCCTTCCTTCTTTCCTTCCTTCATTTATTCAGTCTTTCCTTCCTTCTTTCCTTAATTCAGTCCTTCCTTCATTCAGTCTTTCCTTCCTTCATTTATTCAGTCCTTCCTTCTTTCCTTCCTTCATTTATTCAGTCCTTCCTTCTTTCCTTCCTTCTTTCTTTCCTTCCTTCCTTCCTTCAGTCTTTCCTTCCTTCATTCAGTCCTTCATTCCTTCCTTCATTCAGTCCTTCCTTCATTCTTTCCTTCCTTCAGTCTTTCCTTCATTCCTTCCTTCATTCAGTCCTTCCTTCATTCTTTCCTTCCTTCAGTCTTTCCTTCCTTCATTCAGTCCTTCCTTCATTCCTTCCTTCATTCAGTCCTTCCTTCATTCTTTCCTTCCTTCAATTCCTTTCTTCCTTTTTCCCATCTTTCCTTCCTGTCTTTATTCATCCATTTCTTCTTTTCTACCTTTCCTTCCAACGATCCATCTTTATTCATTCATCCATTCCTTCAGGTGAACGACCTTTCAAATGTGATTCCTGTGGCCGTCAGTTCAATCATCGCAGTCATTTCAACAACCATCTTCGTATCCACACTGGAGAAAAACCCTTCAAATGTGAGAAATGTGGCAAGTTATTCTCGAGGAAAGCCAGTGTGCGTTACCACATGAAAGTGCATGGCGCTGACTCAGAAACCAGTACTACTGTTGTAGCCAACGATCAAACTGATCAGCAGACTAGCACAGTAGACCATGAGCAGGTGAGAAAACAAAAGACAGTAAGAATGTTTTTCCTTTATTTACAGTTATTTGCAACTCACTTTTCACCCAAATCTTCGGAAGTTCGTTGGGAAGTTCAAAGTTCGTTTTTAACTCTGCATTTGATTGGCTGCTAGGAACCAAGCAACCAATCAAATGCAGAGTTCAAAACGAACTACGAACTTGCGAAGATTTGCCTAAGATTTTTGTTAAGACCTTTACTTTGTCTAACCTAGGTCGCTGCAGGACAAATGGTGAGTCAGCTGACCAATGAGGCGGATGTACAGCTGGCGGAGGTCTTAGTTGCTGTAAGTGATGCTCTCGTTGCAGCCAATCAGGGGCAAGCTGCCGTCGACGGTGTCCATCTGATTCAGTCTGGCTCTGGAGAGCAAATGAACCAAGAAACGAGCACCAACGAGAATGTGCAGATCCTGGAAACTAGCGAGCAACAAGGCATTGAGACTGATATGAACGCTGACCAAACAGTACCGATTATAGCTAATGAATCTGCGACAAATCAGGTTTGTTGCTAACCAATCAACCAACCAACCAACCAGCTACAGTAACTAACTAATTAACCAACTAACAAACAAACTAATTAACTAACTAATTAATTAACCAACTAAGTAACTAACTAATTAACTAACTGACTAATCAACCGACCAACTAATTAACCAACTAACTAGCTAATTAATTAATTAATTAACTATCCATCTATCTGTATCTAACTAACTTTCGACTTTGTAGATGATTCATAATTCTCAAGTTCTCGATGCCAGTGGTCAACTGACTGAAGCACAGATCTTGCAGGTTGGTTCACTTTACTTCACTTCACTTTACTTCACTTTACTTCACTTCACTTTACTTCACTTCACTTCACTTCACTTCACTTCACTTCACCTCACTTCACTTCACTTTACTTTACTTCGCTTCACTTCACTTCACTTCACCTCACTTCACTTTACTTCGCTTCACTTCACTTCACTTCACTTTACTTTACTTTACTTTACTTCACTTCGCTTCACTTCACTTCACTTCATTTCACCTCACCTCACCTCACTTCACCTCACTTCAACTTCACTTTACTTTACTTTACTCTACTTTACTCCACTTTACTTCACTTCACTGTACTCCACTTCACTTTACTTCACTCTATTTCACTCAACTTTGCTTCCTGACAAACATCATTTACTCGTTTCTTAGGTCAGCGGTATCACCAGTGTTCAAACCACTGATGGTCACATGATTACTGTTAACGTATGCGAAGATGGTCAGGTGATCGACCCTTCTCAACTGCACGCACTCAGTGTGATCGCTGAAGCTGCCAAAGCCAATCTAATTCAGATCCCAGATATCCTTGCGGCCGCAGCATCCTCGGGTGTCAGCCTCGCCACACCTGATGACATAGCACATATTGTCGCTGTCTCCGATGAAAATGGACGGCAGACTCACGTGGCTATCTCGCAAGCTATGCAACAAGAAGTAGTCACCGGATCAAGCGAAGAACAACCAATGGAGACTTCTTAGAAACTGCAATGAACTGTTACCTAAGCAACCACATTTCATGGCGTATGCCATGTAACGGCCATTTTATCTTGTTAGCTTTAAGGCTAGATTTTCGCCGTAGTTATTTGATTGAGCGCACTCTCTTCTTAATTAAGCGCAGCCAACTCACAAAAAAACATATTGAAGTTACCGTCACTTTTTGAATTACTGCGCCGGACAAGTCGGGTGTTTTTTAATAGAAATATAGCAAGGAGGTTTGATATAATGCCGAAACAGCGAACGTAGGAGTCTAACGTTTCGAGCGAAGGCCCTTCGTCAGAGAGAAACGTGTATATTGACGTTTCTTTCTGACGAAGGGCCTTCGCTCGAAACGTTAGACTGCTACGTTCTCTGTTTCGGCAGTATATCTAACCTCCCTTACTATATTTCGATTGTTGTTTCAACACTATTACCTGCACCTTCAGACTTGCACAATGTCAACATTTTGAATGCAACGTGCGCATCTTCTGTGTTATTACTCCAGATTATTCATTGTATTGGAAGATTGTTCTAAGCACATTTGTAAAGTTAACGCTGACTATTTTAGTGGAAATAAAAATGGTCGTACAACTCCAAACTACTCTTTGTTAATACTTTGTTCTTATCTGATCGAAGCACGTGACGACTGTGATATGACTGATAGGTTTATCCAGTATAAATAAAGTTAGTTTAGTTTACTCCAGTTTCTTCCTGTAGTAACACTGGATCAATGAGGGATGGTCCTTACTGGACCTCTAGGGAGAACAGTTTAGATATGACTGATAGAGTTATCCAGTATAAATAAAGTTAGTTTAGTTTACTCTGGTTTTCTCCTGTAGTAACACTGAACCAATGAGGGATGGTCCTTTCTGGACCTCTAGGAAGAACAGTTTAGATATGACTGATAGAGTTATCCAGTATAAATAAAGTTAGTTTAGTTTACTCTGGTTTCTTCCTGTAGTAACACTGAACCAATGAGGGATGGTCCTTAACTGATAGAGTTATCCAGTATAAATAAAGTTAGTTTAGTTTACTCTGGTTTCCTCCTGTAGTAACACTGGATCAATGAAGGCTTACCGGTTTAGATATGCCCGCGCGCAGGCTAGATAGTACCCTCAGGGCCTGATCATTGATCTCTGATTCTCTACGTGGCATGCGCATGCGTGTTGTAAAGTATTTAGACAAAATGGCCGCTATGTGGGGTCGCTGTTTATATTTGGTGAGTTTTTACTCGAAAGTTTCTCAAATTATCGGGGATATTTTCACTTATAAACAATGACAGTTACTTCACGTACTTTCCTTGTAATAGTTTTTCTATTAATTTATTTCTTTCTGTGATAACTAAATGTTTTATTTTGCCTTTTAGAAGAACCTTTTCTTGTTGTCCTATTTTGTGATGATAACCAATTCGTTTTACTTGCCTGGGATTGCTCCAATTGACTATCAAAAAGGTGGTCCGTTGGAAGTTAAGGTGAGGTTTTAGTTTGTAGGAAATAATACAAACAAATAATAGCTTGTATTTCTACTAATATTTGATGAATTAGACGTAGTTTCATGCTACTTTCGAATATGTCTTAAAAGTTTCACCCCTGATGAAGACACTAGATCGGAGTGTCGAAACGTTAAGTCATGAGCAGTAACTTTTTAAGAAGCTAGAGATTAAACTGTATATGTCTGATTATTTACCTAGGTCCATAGTGATCATGAATTACTTAGATCAACAGTGCTCAAAACCATTTGCAGGGGCATACCATGAGGGGGGGGGGAGGGGGGGGTGAGGTGTGACACCGTCCACTTTTTGAAAACCCGATCGGAAATGGTGGCTGTCGAGGCTCGTGAAATACAGGCTGACCTGTATTAGCTACGCATGCGTAGAATGAATATCTTGAGTGTAAATGTCATCAATACACGGGTGACAACTCACTTGAGCCAGCACGCACGTGGACTGCAAACTGCCCCATGAAAGTGACTGATTTTCTATGTGATTTCCGATCGTGACTGGTTGGTAAAATAGAGATACAATAGATAGAGTGGTCAATATTAAAATAGACCTTATTCCAAAATGGCTGCAAATTAAAATTCTTTTATTTTCATGTACATAAATTAGCCCTTACGAACTCGTTTTTCTGTGGGAAATTCAAAATAATTTTTACTTTAAAACGAGGTTAAAAGGGCTCATTTTTATGCACGTAAAGGAATTCTAATTTTACGGCCATTTTTGAATAGGGTCTATTGATCGTAAAATTGAGATGGTCAGTAATGTGAGGAGATCTTGGGTTATGTTTTTACAAGAAATAACGCTGAGATGCAGGATCTTGGCAAAGAGGACTGGCCCTACCAAGAGGACTGCCCCTTCTCCATATAAACACCCCCTCGGAATGGTCAAATTATTCTACATCCGATCATAGCCAAAAATATCTGCGCTGCCAGATCAGACTATAAACTTTGGCCTACATTGGTTCCCTATGGGGGGTGTAGCATGTAGGAGGGTGTAGAAGGGTGTGTATATGTGGTGTCAACCCTCCCCCCCCCCCCCCCCCCCCCATACACACACACAAACAAACACACTTTCTCCTTAACCTGTTGGTAAAATGAGAAGTCTGTGGGAAAACATTGACTTCTTGGTAAACTGTTTGGACTTTGAAATTAATCATCGTCTGTAAATCCAAATATTGGGATATTCAAGGGATATTTGGAGATATGTGAGGGATATTGGAGGACATTAGGAGATATTCATTGGTAAAAGCAAGATACTGCACACTCCCCCCTCCCACTCAAAATGGTCCTGCAACGCCACTGTTTCCAATGCAACAATTTCTGACCAAAATTCTGTCCATGTATTGTTAAAATCTGCCTCAAAAACTGCACATATTTTTTTGTAATATCAAATATCACCCTTGAATGAACCAATGCATGTAATATCATTTTTACTTTACACTTTCCAGGCAGTAAAAATGACAAGTATCAAGACACAGTTGCCTTATGATTATTATTCACTGCCATTTTGTCCTCCTGTAAAAATGCAATACATTCCTGAGAATTTAGGTACGGTAGATAATTAAATAAAATATGATAGCAAGTAAAAACTAAATAATTATTGATATGTGGTAGGTTGGTGTGAACTTAAGATTAGAAATCTAATTTAAAGTTTATTCCCAAACTACAGAAACCATGTAGCACTTTTAATTGTTTCCATATTTTACTTTATCCTTTCTTTTCCTCTATTTTTTCTCTATCTTTCCTTCCCTTTCTACCAGCTTTTCTTCCAGCTTTTTTCCAGCACTTACCTTCTATCCTTCCCTTTCTCCCTCCCTTCTCTTTTCCCTCCCTTTCTCCCTCCCTCTCTCCCACCCTCTCTCCCTCCTTCTCTTCCTCCTCTTCCTCCCACCCTTTCCCCCACCTTCTCTCCCTCCTCTCCCTCCTTCTCTCCCTCCTCACCCTCCTTCTCTCCCTCCTTCTCACCCTCCTTCTCTCCCTCCTTCTCTCCCTCCTTCTCTCCCTCCTTCTCTCCCTCCTTCTCACCCTCCTTCTCTCCCTCCTTCTCTCCCTCCTTCTCACCCTCCTTCTCTCCCTCCTTCTCTCCCTCCTTCTCACCCACCCTCTCTCCCTCCTTCTCTCCCTCCTTCTCTCCCTCCTTCTCTCCCTCCTTCTCACCCTCCTTCTCTCCATCCTTCTCTCCCTCCTTCTCTCCCTCCTTCTCTCCCTCCTTCTCTCCCTCCTTCTCTCCCTCCTTCTCACCCTCCTTCTCTCCCTCCTTCTCACCCTCCTTCTCTCCCTCCCTCTCTTCCTCCCTCTCTTCCTCCCTCTCTTCCTCCCTCTCCCCTCTCCTGCCCTTTCTTCCTCTCTTCCTTTCTCTTTTCCTTCCTTTCTCATTTCCTCTCTTCCTTTTTTTCTTTCATATTAAGTTTCCTCTTTACTTTCCAACTCTTCCTGTTACTTTCCCTCTTTTTCTTGCTTTCTCCCATTCTTGCTATTTTGCAGAGAGAAAAAGCCAGGGCATCTTTTGAGCAAATTTAGGTTTACAGTACTTGCAGTATATAGTGAACTTCAGAATTATATAAATTTCCAAATCAATAAAGCGCATTACATTACATATTTTCAGGTGAAGTTCTAAGAGGTGATAGAATAGTCAACACTCCTTACAAGGTTAGAAAAATTGTTAACTTGGGAACATTTTGAAAAGAATCAAACCTATTGATTGAGAAACTGAAAAAAAAAATTCTTACTTTCCCCAAGGTGAACATGATGGAGAATAAATCTTGTACTATACTTTGTGAAAGTCTGTTGTCTGCAGCTGAATCAAAAACACTTGCCTTGCGAATTCGAGAAGATTATTATGTTCATATGTGAGTGAAAAACCAATTGTTTCTTAACCCATTGCTGCCTAGGATATCTGAGGGTTCTTTCTTGAACGAGTAAAGATTAAAGGCCGACTCAGTGTTAAACTTTTTTGTCAGAGCCAGCGAGCTCTCTCTGTATAACTGGTGTGAACTGTGACATCTGCTAGTGCTTTATGGAGCATGGGTGGCGTGTGCTGTTAGCGCGCTGCCTCTCACCAAAGGTTAAGCCCAGTTAGGCGGTGTTAGTAGTACTTGGATAGGTGACTGCTTGGGAATGACCCCGTTGTCGAGCTTTGAACTCATGTGAGTAGAGTTGTAGTTGATCTCTCCTGTGCTTCGAGGGTTTTTCCACTGGGTACCCGGTTTTCCTCCCTCTATAAAATCAACACCTACATCATGGTAGCGATCATGTTCAATTGGGGCATTTCGCTTTTTTTGACCACCAGTTGCTATAGGCAGGCAATGAAGTTATTAAACCTAAATTAAAGTCATCAACCAAGCAAAGATTGAACTAGCCAAACATGGCGGACATGTACACACGTAAAAATGCGCAAGCTGTTACAGACCTGCAAGCAAGTTGTTACAAGGCTGTTCAACAGGCTGTCACTGTCATGTGTTCGCACTGGCTGTCCCAGTCTGTTAACATGTCTGTAACAGGTTGTTGACAACTTGTAACAAGGCTGATGACTTCAACAGGCTGATAACAAGTTGTTCCAACAACCTGTTACTGTTCTGCACTCAACAAGTTGTTAACAGATTGATGCTAACAAGGTTGTAGCAGCTTCTTGGATGAACAGCATTGTTACAACTTGTTCCCAGCCTTGCTACAAGCCTGTTGTGAACACATCCTGTTGACAAGCTGTGAGATTTTTACCTGTGTAGACCTGAAGTACGTATAATCTTAAGTATCCTAATGTGGTCTTTTGACCAGATCAGATTGAAGAGGGCTGACACTATACATACTTCAAGCCTACATGTGGTGTTCACCATGTTTGACTTCAGTCGATAACCAGAAGATATCAACTCCATCACTAGGCCTAGTTGTTTGAGGCATTCAGTTTCCATTGTTTAGTTCTTCCCTTCCTTGTTGCATCCTTTGCGGGATAGCTTCATGGCTCTGCTGTTCATTTTTAATATGATGAAAATGTTAAACTGTTTCTGTTTTTGGCAGGCTAATTGATAACCTTCCTGTTGCTACTAAATTCACTACATTGGATAAATCAAATATGGTAAGAAAAGCATTTGTTAGAACGAGCAGAAAATGCATTATTTAATATGTGGTTGATGTTCTTTAACAAATAAAACATAAAGCTCCGTGCATGTGTACTCTTTTAAAGGCACGTTTGATGTCATTTGAACACGAAAGAAGTTGAGTAGAGGCACGAGGTGATAGCTAGCCGAGTCACTTCTTTCGTGTTCAAATCACGTCAAACGTACGTACATTTATAAGAATACATATGCACAGGAGCGATATGTTTTATTTATTTTATAAAAGAAAAAACAAGCTCAAAGTTGGATAGTTTGTAAGCTGGCTAGCTTTTCCCCTGGGTGACGCCATCATACGCCATTTTACGTCATTCATGATCTTCATACTTTTCTAAATGCACGGGGCCTGGTCAATCGGGGCGTGCGTAGAGGACAATCAGGACACTTTATTTTATAATTCCATTTTATTATATAAAATAGAGTGTTTTATTGATTTTTCCACCACTAATAAAATATTTATGATAATCGCACATGTGACGATTATCGCTGAATCAGCATTATAGTTTAATGCAATTTTTGCAAGGCAATAGGACAATTTTTTTATATAATAAACAGAACAATACATGGATGCTTGGAAATATGAAATTTATTTCTCGTGTTGAACAGGATATGTCACTCGTTTGCTTCACTCACTCGTGAGATATCCTGGTTAACACTCGAAATAAATTTCATATTTCCGCACATCCATGTACATGTATTATTCTCTATATATACCTACACACTCAGTATTGTAGTCTTTTTAGAAAGAGTTTTTTATATACGGTAGTTTTTTATATTATTTAGATTCAGTATGAACATGGATTTAAACTTGGCTTTTCTAAGAGTGGAAAGGTGAGCGCTTACAGTAAATGCTTTTTATTTTATTTTATTTTTATTTTATTTTTATTTTATTAAGCTTTCATTGTACAATAACTAAAAAACATATTAAAATTACATGTACAACGAGGCAAGTTTACAACAGGTATATACCCAACAAGGTAAACTGCCAAAAACTATAAAAATACAATGATAATAAAATAATATAAAACACAGCTAGCACAATACAGCATAATAAGACTTAAATGATTATAAAATAATATATTTAAACAAAAAAAAACTTTAGTGAAAAGCAAAAACAGTTAAGAATAGCATTGACGATAAGGTGAAGAAACCAGATTATGGGTGGACAAACATTTAGAGCAAATAGATTTCCAGGTTGAAATGTTGTCACTGTCGAAGATAGAATTCAGGGCAGACATGTAGTCGCGGTAGAGAGCTGATCTGAATTTGTTTGTAACAAGTTGTTGTGATCAACAAGTCTATCGCAGGTTGTTCCAACAACTTGCTGTGGCATTGTTTGTAACAAGTTGTTGTGATCAACAAGTCTATCGCAGGTTGATCCAACAACTTGCTGTGGCATTGTTTGTAACAAGTTGTTGTGATCAACAAGTCTATCGCAGGTTGATCCAACAACTTGCTGTGGCATTGTTTGTAACAAGTTGTTGTGATCAACAAGTCTATCGCAGGTTGATCCAACAACTTGCTGTGGCATTGTTTGTAACAAGTTGTTGTGATCAACAAGTCTGTCACAGGTTGTTCCAACAACTTGCTGTAGCATTGTTTGTAACAAGTTGTTGTGATCAACAAATCTGTCACAGGTTGATCCAACAACTTGCTGTAGCATTGTTTGTAACAAGTTGTTGTGATCAACAAATCTGTCACAGGTTGATCCAACAACTTGCTGTAGCATTGTTTGTAACAAGTTGTTGTGATCAACAAATCTGTCACAGGTTGATCCAACAACTTGCTGTAGCATTGTTTGTAACAAGTTGTTGTGATCAACAAATCTGTCACAGGTTGTTCCAACAACTTGCTGTAGCATTGTTTGTAACAAGTTGTTATAAGGTTGACAAGAAGAAGATTATAGCTCAGATTCACGAACTAATGCTAATGTTATACTTGTTTTTGTCTTTTCATTTTAGATGTACATTAACAATCTTCTTCATTTGGTCATTAAATATCACACTGATGACGAGTAAGATAAAATATTTTAGTAATTTTACTTGAAAATTGAATTTAATTCATTTTAGTCCGATTTTTGTGTAGAACATCTGGTCATAAGCACTAGTTACTAATATTGTTTTGTTGTCTTTTATAGTGAGGCATTTCGTGTTGTTGGTTTTGAAGCCCAAGCTATTAGGTAAGAAAATTTCAATAGCGCACAGCCACAGCATCTGAAGTAACGTCTTAGAATGTAACGGAACGTCTTAGAATGTAACGTAACGTCTTACAATGTAACGTAACGTCTTACAATGTAACGTAATGTCTTACAATGTAGTGTAACGTCTTACAATGTAGTGTAACGTCTTACAATGTAGTGTAACGTCTTATAATGTAGCGTAACGTCTTACAATGTAGTGTAACGTCTTATAATGTAGTATAACGTCTTACAATGTAGCGTAACGTCTTACAATGTAGTGTAACGTCTTAGAATGTAACGGAACGTCTTAGAATGTAATCTAATGTTTTAGAATGTAGTGTAACGTCTTAGAATGTAATGTAATGTCTTATAATGTAGTGCAACGTCTTAGAATGTAATGTAATGTCTTATAATGTAGTGTAACGTCTTAGAATGTAGTGTAACGTCTTAGAATGTAGTGTAACGTCTTAGAATGTAGTGTAACGTCTTAGAATGTAGTGTAATGTCTTAGAATGTAGTGTAACGTCTTAGAATGTAATGTAACGTCTTACAATGTAGTGTAACGTCTTATAATGTAGTGGAACGTCTTAGAATGTAGTGTAACGTCTTATAATGTAGTGGAATGTCTTAGAATGTAGTGGAACGTCTTAGAATGTAGTGGAACGTCTTATAATGTAGTGGAATGTCTTAGAATGTAGTGGAACGTCTTATAATGTAGTGGAATGTCTTAGAATGTAGTGGAACGTCTTATAATGTAGTGGAACGTCTTATAATGTAACGTAACGTCTTAGAATATAATGTAACGTCACGTCTTACAATGTAATGTAACGTCTTACAATCTAGCGTAACGTCTTACAATGTAGCGTAACGTCTTACAATGTAGCGTAACCTCTTAAAACATAACGTAACTGCAGTTACTGTCACAAACTGTCAAGTTGAGATGTTTAGTATTCAAAAGTGGGATACTAGATTTCAAGGAGGGGTACCAAATTCAGAAACCTGGTATCCCACTTGGATATACTGTTGTAAATTTCAATAATACTGTACTGTAAGTCTTACATCTTGTGTGTTATTTAGTGTTGGCAAGATAGAAACCAAGGACGTAGTGGCTAACTTAATAGAAGCAAAGTGTAAATATGGACAAGAGCCGCAGGAAATTAACATGAATGGTATGTTAACCTTTTTTATTATAGGGTACGAATTACTTCCGGTAAAATCACGCGCTGTGATTGGTTACTGACGTGGCGAAATTGATTTCTCCGTAATGCCCGCGGGCATTATGAAAATTGTTAATGCCCCACGATTGGAAAGAAACAAAAAATCCTGTTAATTGTTTTCTTATTTTATATTCTAGGGGAAACCAGAGTAAGGTTTGCATATGTAGTATCCTGGGAGGTATGTATATTATTCGATACAATGTCGGCCATGTTGTCTATTTTGAATGTGCATTGAAAGAAAATATGTAATTTTTCAAAACATTACGAGTAAGAGCTGATTGTATCACAGGCTTGGTCATAACTTGTCTTGAAACACGATCAAGTCGGTTTTCTTTGTTTTTTGCGGGATTTATATCCCATAAATCCCGCATTATAAATTCATAGGGTGCCTGCTACAACTATCTCGTATGGTAACGTCGGTAGCGCCCACATACGGGAAGGAGAGCAAGGGTTTGCTTTTCGCTCCACGTAGTTTACGAGAGGAAGGCAAACCAATGAAAATCATCAAAATCTGTTGGTTGAGTCAGAAATTTATTACGCTGAACGTTGAGCATAAAATGTGGGATTGATACTGCATCAATACGCATGCCCAATGCTTCGGCCCTCGAGATCTATCTGGCTTAAAGCCGACGTTCGAGGTATTTATCCTATACTCGTAGAAGTAATCTTTATATATAACATTTTTCTTATCAGCCAAGTGATATTGTCTGGGCCTCACGTTGGGACACGTACCTGGCTATGAGCGATGTTCAAATTCATTGGTTTTCCATCGTAAACTCTGTTGTTATTGCCATATTTCTATCAGGTAATGTTTACTGAATTATTTCAGTCAATTATTAAATCAATTATATCTGCCTATAGAATATCTGAGGGTTCTCCCTTTGATGAGTAAAATCATCTGGTGTTAGACAGAGTAAAACAATAAAGGAGCTGTTTTTGACGAGCTCGGGCAGGAATGGGTTAATCACTTGTTAACTCATTGCTGCCTAGGATGTCTGAGGGTTCTCTCTTTGATGAGTAAAATCATCTGGTGTTAGACAGAGTAAAACAATAAAGGAGTTGTTTTTGGCCAGTTCAGACAGGAATGGGTTAATCACTTGTTAACTCATTGCTGCCTAGGATGTCTGAGGGTTCTCTCTTTGATTAGTAAAATCATCTGGTGTTAGACAGAGTAAAACAATAAAGGAACCATTTTTGGCCAGCTCAGGCAGGAATGGGTTAACTAACCTCTAGTTAACTCATTGCTGTCTATAGACTCTTTTAATAAGTGCAGAGCACGTCATTTTCCGCACTTGACGTCATTTTCATTCGTTCATTTTGAATTCTATTGAAAATATACAAAAGCTAAGACAATAAACGAAATTGAAATGCATTCAAAAGAAAAATTGAAAAGAAATTGACGTCATAGGGTGAAAATTACGTATTCTAGACTTATTAAAATGGTCCATATCATGTCTGAGGGTTCTCCTTTTGATGAGTAAAATCGTCTGGTGTTAGAGTAAAACGATAAAGGAACCGTTTTTGGCCAGCTCAAGTGGGAATGTGTTAAAAACAGGGGGGAAATATGTTGGTGTTTCCTGTCTTATTTTTTTGTTTAATTTTTAGGCATCGTGTCAATGATTCTCATTCGCACTCTTCGACGAGACATTGCAAAATATAACAAAGAAGACGAAATGGTATGAACATCTAGAAGTATTTTGAATTTATTTGAACATTTAAAGTGTTTCTGTTATGAAAATATTGTTGGCAATGTTTTTGCATAATCCTAAAGATGTTATGGTAGTTAAGGTAATCGCGCAAAGTTTCATTTCAAAATTCGTTGAAGAAAAGGTGTTAGTTCACGTATGAAGTTTGTATTTTGGAGCGCCGCCATTAAAGTGACCGAGCTTGAGGAAGCTTATGGCGTCATAGACTCAATAACAACAATGACCCTTTTGTTGACAACAACAATGATCTTTTGTTTTTGTTGAGTCTATGACGTCATAAGTTCTCCTCAACCCATTCTTCTCAAACACGGTTAATTTAATGGCGGCGCTCCAAAATACGAACTTCGCACGTAAAATACAACTTTGTTTTTGAGAATTTCGAAATGAAACTTTGCACAATTACCAACTAGCATAATATCTTTAGGATTATGCAGAAACATTACCAACAATATTTTCATCAGAGAATGAAATATTAATTGGTTTTTGATTTGATTTTAAGGATGATACTATTGAGGAAAGTGGTTGGAAGTTGGTCCATGGTGACGTGTTTCGTCCTCCAAAATGTCGTTTGCTGTTGACCGCTTGTGTTGGTTCTGGTGTACAAATATTTGCAATGGTTTTGATTACGCTTGGTATGTTCAAAACATCTGGAACTTTTCAGAATAAGCTATTCATTAGAGCTC